>JAPYYQ010001396.1:0-66962 GCA_030522585.1 Anagyrus pseudococci
AACAGGCTTTCTGGTGATGTACTGGTCGGAAAGATGGCCATTCGGTATATTATTCGAAATAAAATGGTGATATGATGGTTGGAATTTCCTACAGGGTATAATAATCAGTCAAATTAATTGTTCAAGATTTCATTAAAGTCACTATTTCAAGCCAGACATACTTTTTTGAATACTTAAAATCTTTTATTCGTTGAATGACTGTTTAATGTAACTTAAATGTGGAAAAACATTAAAATTCTGGCTGATCGATAAAAATATTTTAATTAAAAACACCAAAAAATTACTACTCTCCAGAATTAACGGAAAACAGCTTAATTAGTAAACGAATTAAAAACTTATATTTTTGCATTCGCAGCATGATTCTGTGGATTAACATGTACGAACGAAATTAAATCAAATCCAACGTAAATTTTTAAAACCATTCAAAATGTCCAGGAGCTTTAATTAATTTTTATTCTCGTTTTTATTAATGCGAAGCACCGATAATAAAGTCTAATGAAATAAAAAACGACAATTGAATTTTACAAAATTTTTCATTATAACTTTAAACTCCAAAGAAGAATGGTAAAAAATCGAACTTTTAATTCGACCATTCAAGCAAGAAGATAGTAACGTTTTGAAAGAGCCCTTTTAAGCCCACCCGCCCCTTCCTTCAAAATCCGCTGCACAAAAAATTAACTCGTCTCAAAAAGCCACAGAGCCTATTGTAGCCCAACAGCAATAACCCTGCCTATATATTCTTCCTTTTCATAGCCAAAACGCTCCCTAGAACCTATTACATCCGTCGATTGACGTTTGCGGCAAAAAGTCCGGGCCATTAAAAGGACTCGCGTATTGCTCATTCTTCGCTCGCTACAGTCACGATGGGGGGGGGGGGAGGGAGAGAGAGCCTAGTGGTTTCGAGACTAGTCGCGTCGGTCCATCGAGTTTCAGCGGATAAACCCAGAGGGCGGTTTCGGGGCAACGGGAGGGTCGATGGTAGCGCGGCTGCAATAATGACTGGACGCACTTCCGCGGTGGTACACACGTGCGTGTATGCGCGCCACTGGCGCAGTTGGCCGCTTTGCGGATTAGCATCGAGGCATTTAACTGTTCAATTGAATATAGGCAGGGGACAGGGGGCGAGCAGGGACAGGGAGGAAGAGGCGAAGCCAGGTCCTCCTGGTCGGGATCCCAACGACCCATACCAATCTCTCATTGTTACACGTGCCGATATCAATTAATGGCATTTTCGACTGTGGCAAGCCCGGGGCTCCCGTAACAATTTCGGCCTGGAATGAAAATTGGCTACTTAATGCCGTCGGAGCGGCTGCAGTGTATGCGCAAGCTCGCTCTCTCTCTCTGTCTCCCGCGACAACTCCCGGCGCAACTAGTATGGTTTTACGGCCTGCGGCTCTTGCCGGCTAGTCGTTCACTTTCCTGACTTTTGATAAGTCGTGATTTGCGAAAGCTAGTGCCCATTAGGCTCCGCGCCACGCTCGGTCGAACGGTTATTGGGGGCCGAGGCTTGCAGGCAACGACCCTTAGCTTGACAAACTAAGATCGTTCTGATTCGTCGAACAATTGTAATTCCTGATAATTTGTCGCGATAAAAGTTTGATTAATCGATACTGGGTTTATAATAGGATTTGTGCCCTGTGGGAAACTCGGCAAGTTGAGCTTTTCGTGGTGGCGAAATTTGACGCGTGTCGTTACGTACCTCGAATTTAGTCACCTTCGAGCGCTAATTCTACGGTTAATTGATTGTATTCTTAATTATGTGTGTTGTAGATTGAGTTTTCATGTAGTAATTAATGCTAATATATTTATCAAGATCCATTTATTAAGCTGTTACCAACATTATTCATATTTCAAAGCGGCATTTTTCATACTGAATTCGTAATGTAATTAACGAGAAAGAATGTTATTTCTCTTTCACATTCGACCTTTTTTTTATCTATGATGTTAGAATTATTTTTATATCTTTAGCTTAAATGAATCATACTCAATTGAAAATGGGTAAACATTTTTGAAAAATAAAAATAAGTTTTAGAACCTGATTAAAATTGGAGCTTTATAAGCGTTCTTCAAGTCAAATACAAGCTTAGAGTAAATTGAGGTCTTTTGACTTTTAGTTGGCAGTTACGAGCACGGTTACATATCTCGAAATAGCTGCTAAAAGCTTTTTTCTTGTTGTCGATGAATGATTTTAGAGACTTAGTAATAGCATGGTACAATAAGACGCGGTCTTTTAGAAAAATGAAGACTCGGATTTTTAAAATAAAAATGTCGACGAAAGATAATTTACGGAAACAATTTGAGATATAAAGAGAATTTTTAGTATTTTTTTTATTATTATTTTCATGTTGAACCGTGAGATTGAGAGGCAAATATACTCCCTGGCTCAAGTTGTATTTAAAATTCTCGAGATATTGAATTGTCAGAAATGAAGAAACTATATAAAATGGTTATTCGCAGGTTATTAAAATAAAATGTTGGTAACATCGCTGATAAAAGTTGCGCCCTCAGAAAGTTGTTTAAAAAGTTCAAAACGATATTGTACGAGGTGAAAGTAGAACTTATTCAAATTATACTTTTTAATTCTATTCTTATACTAACTTTCGCTAAAGTTAGCATTTGGAAAAGTTCTATATTCAAAGAAAGTTCAATATTTCTTTAAGCTTTTAGTTTTTATGTCGAAAAAAAATTATTTGATTTTAAGAAATTCACAAATTTCAGAATAAAAGTATCACTTAGGGCAAATAAAACTTGGGGCAGTGGAGATGAAAAGGAAACACGTGAACGATAAAAATATAAGTATTTCTAAAGGCCGTATTTATAGAACTAAATTGGCGATTCGGTATATTATTATTCCACTCCAACAATAAATATCGACAATAACCACTTTTAATGTCAGAACACGCATTATAACCGGTTGATGAATATTTAACGTAGAAATAGAAATACTTGAAAAGCGACACATTGAGGACGACAGTCACGGAAACAAACTATCAGACGGTACAATCATTTAAAAGAGGTCGCTCGTTTAATGCCTACTCGATTAAATCACATATTGAAAATTTTTCGATTCCAGATCAACAGCCTCAAGCGGGCCTCGCGTAAAAATAAAACCAATCCAATTAAGAATCATCGTCGCGACATCGATAACCCACTTACAGATGCCCGATATATTCGACGTCCGACACATCTCAATTATTTAACGATCTGCCGTGTTCATGACATAAAGTCTACTCCTCGGCCTCCCCCTATCTCCAGCCTTCGAATTCTCGGGTAGGTTGATACGAGATCGACGAGAAGCGCGAGTAAAAAAGAAAGCTTAGCACGGCTTTTGTCCTGTTCTTGCGTAGCTCGATGCTCACTTCTTTTTCTTTATTGCACACGAGCTCGTGAAAAAAAAGAGCCCGATGCCGATGGAAACGATGTAGGTGGTTGGGGGAGGGGGAGAAGGGCGCGAGAGAAGCGAGAGGAAACAATAGAGACTGTGCAGCTACGGCGAAAGGGAAAACTTCGACGGACGGAAAGAGAAGAATGGCTGCGAAGGAGGGAGGGCGCAAGAATAAAAGTAATGGGCTGCGCTCCCCCCCCCCCATCCACCCACCATCGACCCCCTCGCATCCACCAGCTCGACCCAACCCTCGCGCTGGCCTAATAAAAATTACCATTTTCACCGGAATATGGATTACGGGTTATTGTGGCCTTTATTAAGCGAAATGACGGCATTTACATGAGACTGGAAACTGTGTTAATTAATGCATTTCTGGTCTTTGATAAATATCGCTCCTATTTTGTTTGAACCGCGATACAGTATATAAGTGGATTCATTTCCGAGATACAGCTAGAAGCTACAAGGATTAATATTTTTGCAGTTGATGAAATAGTCAAAAAGCTCATTGATTGTAAGCAAATTTATTTATATTCAAATATTGACTTTTTAAAAAATAATAAGGTATATCTTTTGATGTTTGTACGAGTTATTTTTTTAAAAGCAGATATATGTCTGTAATGTGGACGGTATTTATTAACGAACGAGTGGGCTCGCTTTCTAAATAAATACGTAAACAATCGGAAAATATCAATGCAAAGTTGAATGCTACGAATGAGAAAAATAGATTTTTTATCAGTAAGCGCAAAAAGCGAGACAAAAAAAGCGCCACGAATAAATCCACGGTGCTTTTTTTCCAAAAGACAAAAGAAGAAAAAAAATGCGTTTCGAAATATAACGCAGCATAAGTCGTAAAGCTGGGCGAGATCTAGCGTTGCAACATACATAGAGCAGTCGAGAACAAACGTAAAAATAAAATTGACTCGACAAAACCTCATGGACGGGAGGGGGGATGGGGGCGATAAAACGACAAGGAAAGTATAAGAAAAAACAGGACTGGAAAAAAAAAGAGCGAGAAGAGAGAGGAGAAAAACGAATTGTCTATCACGGGAAAATTTTCATCGATATGTATTTATGCACGATAAATCTCGCTGACCCTTTTTCCCTCGACTATCCCTTTCCCCCGCTATCCCTCGTCAGTTCCATGTGACTATCATTTATTGAGATCTGATATTTTGAGCTGGTACGACCTGCGGCTGATATTTTTTTTTATTGTTTTTTCCTTTTTTTTGTTATCGCGGGATTAAAGGGAGGGTCGAATAACGATTTTATTCAAATAGATCAAGTTGTGCGTCTGTCGTACAAATGGATCCGTTAAAACTGGGTATTTTTACTTTGTTCAGTTTGAAATAACGAGTAAAAGTAAAAGGCACTTCTTATATTTTGCCACTAACGATTTGCAGCCGCAAGCTCACAACAAGGATATTCTATAATCGGTAATGATCGTACACAAAGTAAATCTGATATTTTATTCCTGCCATTAAACGAGAAAGCGTTATATCATAAGGCATTTGTATTCCCAATAAAATAATCTTGCTTCCACCATTGCTCGTAATATCTCAACTTTCCGACGTAATTTCAGAAGGGAAACGCGCAAATTTATCAAATCACATACGCGCTTCGAATTTATACGCGGGCAGGAGCAAAAGTTTAGGCATAAGCAAAGTACAAGCTCGAGGGGCAAGGGCTTGCGCGGGATGCGGGAGCAGGAGAGTGAGGAGAGGCAATTGCGCTTCGGCTAAAACGTTATCAATTTTCCCGACGCCTACGAAAAATGTTTTTACCCCTCGAGGGTAATATTAAGTATTTTCGCGGAATTTATGGCAACAGTTTAAACGCCCGTGCGAGAGAGAGAAAGAGAGAGTGCCCTCGTCCTCGGGATTGCGTTCTTGTTCTCCAGCCCACGGCCGTGCTCTCGCTGTCCCACAGCTGCCGAGTTAACTTTGTTGCGAGCGCGACGACCACGCGATCGGACCTAGGATTAATCGGTCAATGTTTATTTCCCCGTGGACCAAAGTTTTCCGTTTTGTTTATTATTTTTCCCCCTTTTTACCTTTACTTTTGGCCCAAGTGAAGTCTTGCTTGCGATTTTTTGTTGATGTATCGGCTGATGAGTTTTGCCATGGACCTAGAAAATGTTTTATTTCATTTTATCGACGCGTTACTTATATTTAGAAATTCATTTCGCCAACGTATTCTTCAGAGGAATAAAAATCAAGTCGTTATAAAGTCCCGAAAAAAATGCAAAGTTGAAACTAAACTGGAGTGTCATGAAGATCGATAATCATTATAACAGCTGCACAATGGCGATCATCAGTAAAAGTTAGCTTTACAAAAGCAGTCGGACGACAATGGCCCAATATGTGGCACAGGACGAAGCTATAGCTAGCACAGCAGATCTAGCAGCGAAATGACGTTACGCTGATCCGGGATGTGCTACGAACCGTTACAAGCTCTCCGAAAAAGACTAGCTCCGAGCACCGAGCTCTTTCACGTAGCCCAACGTCGGGGCGTTGAAATGGCCCAATGAAGGTGCCGGTAGTCCCTGCAGGATACGGACAAAAGCATCCGCGTCCCTCTTTTAGTTTCTAAAAAGGAGAGCTGTAGCAGCTTTTCATGGGTTTTCTTTCGATCCCAACCCCCTGAGCTTTTAAATATGAATTTGCGCATG
Source organism: Anagyrus pseudococci (assembly GCA_030522585.1). Taxonomy (NCBI): domain Eukaryota; kingdom Metazoa; phylum Arthropoda; class Insecta; order Hymenoptera; family Encyrtidae; genus Anagyrus; species Anagyrus pseudococci. Next base: position 6,054 of record JAPYYQ010001396.1, read on the forward strand.
TTGTTACTTGACCGTTGTAAAGCTCTACACGAAAGAGATGTTTTTTCCAAACTAGAATAAATTTCGTTCTTTAGATACACAATTTAAAGTTGATGATTTAAAATATCGAAATTTTACCTAGTGTCAGGGTTTGGTAGGATTTTAATTTTTCAACAAGAACAAGACCATCTCGCTATTCGCATTGTAAATTCTAATGTAATTTATGGTGGCGATCTACTTGTGAATAGGCTAAAAAGAAAGAGGAGGGAGAGATAAAGTGAGGTCGACAGGGAAGAACGAAATAATTGATGCAAAAAAATTCGTTAAAACGTTTTGATAAATAACATGCACGCATTGTTGTGGTAGAATGACGAGGCGCACCGGAGAAAATTTCATTTCCATTAGCTTTGAATATTTCGAAATAATAAAACGCGCTGAGCATATACACCAAGCGCATTCCCCGAGTTTGTTATTCTTCCTTCGCCGAGAGAGAGAGAGAGAGAGAGAGAGAGAGAGAGAGTAAAACGAAAAAAACGCGTAAAAAGAGAAAAGAAAGAAAAGAGAGTGCACGAAGGAAAAAACGAAGAAAAAAAACCGATACGCATGCAAGTCGCAAAAAAATTCATTAAACGTAAAAAAGCTCTCGGGTAGCATGGAGTAGAGAGGGAGAGAAAGAGAGAAGCAGAGAATCCGGCGAGGCAACAGAGTTATTAATTTGCGGAGTTTCGCGGAGGCCGCGCGAAAAGACGGAACGAGTATCGCTGGGGGATGCATAGTCCAGCCTTTAACTGGGTTCGAAGAAAAAAATAACGAGTCGCGGTAGGTGGGGGGCTAGACCAGTCGCGTGCGCAAACTAGTCTAACGAGGCCAGTCTAACGATCTGCTGCTTTTTCGACTAGGCTTGTTAATTGCGGCCTCGAGAGAAGCTAGCGGGTTACGCGCTTTTGCGTAAGCTCCTTTGCGCAGCTTGCTAGAAGCGACGTAATGGCTGCTTATTCCGGTAGCGCGAGTTGTTGGAAAGTCACGGAGGTATGCGTGAGCAAACGGGAGAAACCGAGCTTTCTTACTTGTGGCCTTAAGCTCTCATTTCTTCGCTCGACTGATGATATTGTGAAGTTTCGAGGACTAGTTGTCGTTGATCATGGCTAATGAGAATTTTTCTTTCAAATTTTAACCCCTTCGAGAAAGAGAGAGAGAGAGAGAGAGAGAGAGAGAGAAAGGAGAAGGATGGCAATTGAGAGAGGAAAGGGGATGAATCACATTGAGCCGAGTGTAATTTCTGCTACATTGCTTTTAAAATCTGGAATGGAGATTACCGAATGACTTAGTAGTTTAATCTAGATATGAATGTTCGACTATACGCGGAGTAATTCTACTTGATACACGGCCCCCCGTCCGCAAATGGAATTAGAGCTATTAACATGCCTTATCGCCGGGGATATCTCGTTCCCTTTGACGGATTGCATTTGAAGAAAACTTTCATTAATCACATTTTCGTTTTCTCCGCTAAAATCACTGGCATATCACGCGCCCACGTTAGCATTCGTATCAATTTTCTCGCGACAACGCGACGACGCGTTTGTAAATTCTCTCTCTCTCTCTCTCTCTCTCTACCTCGAAAATAAATAAAAATACCAAAGCGCGCACGCATTTCTCTCTCTCTCTCTCTCTCTCTCATCCCAACTCGATTTTCCCATTAATATTGGTTTATTCAAATAAGTAACTGTTTGCGTCTTTATAAAAATAGGGAAAAATACGGGAAGGGCATAAATTGCGAAAAAGCCCTGCCCGAAAGGCCGTCCGAGCGAAAGTGGAAAGCGCAAGTACACACACACAGACAGCGTATATCGTCTTACGCGCGGTCTATAAATCCAGCGAAGAAATACAGCGCCGGAACCGACAGGGCGCCCGGGAAAGTCGAACGAAAAAAAAGGGAAAGGGGAAAAGAGACGATGAGACTACCTTTATCGTCGAATACATCGCGTTCCGGCGATGGATATAAAGCAAGTGACGGGGGTGGGGAGGTGGGTAGTACGCGCGGTCGTCCATTCGGAAGGGCCGCAAGTATAATGTCGCGTGCACGAGTCCGAGCGGGGCTGGAGGGGGCTCGAGTCTCTTAACCGGGTGAGCGTCACGATTCGAGGCCGGCGGCTATTTACATTTTGCGAAAGATAAGGGCCTCCGTGGTATCGAGGCGCGCATCGATGAGTCCGTCTGCGTGTACGTGTACACGCATACCTGTCCGTTTGGGTTGAGCTAAGGCCGGAGACGCGTGCGCTGGGCGGAGGCCAGCAGATAAATGCGAAATTGCTGCCGGCCGTTGTCCGGCCGCGCTGCGGAGGAAGAGCTAGCCTCCCATAAAGAGATGAAGATAAATCGAGCGGCAGGCGAGATAGCAAGCTCCGACCGGGAGCTGCCTAACGATCGCGTATGTGTCGGTATCCCTTGTGTAGACTCTGGGCGTCGGGTGCGCCTGCGCTCTCTCCCTCGCACTCTCTGCCCGGCTCTGGCTGCACGTGTCTCGGGTCTGGTCAAAACTTGACTCTTTTTGCGCGCTCCTGCAAATGGCCTGTTAAATGATGTAAGCCGAGACGGGACATCGAGATTTATGGCCGAAGCGCAAACCGATGCACACGCGCTTGCCTCTTGTTTGTTTGTTCGTTCGTTACGTTGGTTAGCTCGAAGAGGAGAGCCAGAGATACCGGTCCGACTGCAGAGTGCCATGCTGACCTGGATTGTTTTTCGGCGCGTCGTAATCGTTCTTTTGCTCATTCCCTTCGATCCTACCTTTTCTGATTTTGGAGTAGATGAGGAAATTTATTGCCACAACTATGTATCCTACTCGTTGAACATTTTTGATTTACGTCTTTATTGTTTCATACATCCCTATACGAAATGTCAAAATCAACTTTATTGATACATCAACTTGGTTTGCATTTTTAAATTGTCCTCTTTTCAGCGTGGATGCAGATTGTAATTAGAATAAATGTTGATGTGATTTGTTAAGAATATGTCAGTTGGAAACCGATAAGAGCCTTGCAGTGTCAAATAGGCCGAGAGTGGACAAAGTACCGCGGCGGATCCTTTGATAAGCGACAATTTGATGGGGACAAAGGCGTGCAATGTCCGCGGAGACAGTCTAACGCGAGTGTGCGCGAAGTGTCAGTGGCGCAGGAGGTCGCGAGCGAGTAGATACAAAGGGAGAGGGGGAGAGGGGAAGGGCCAGAGGGCAGGCGAACGAGAGGGAAGACCGGGAGGGAATTACGGTCGGCGGGGCGACTGGGGTCGGCCGGAGGAAGGAAGAGCGGGAGTAAGTAGCATCCGGCCAGGGCTGGGCTGACCATTAACGTCTATACGCCGGGCGTCGCTTTGGCTGGCTACTGGCTTTGCATATAACACCGGCGCACGCACGAAGGTGCTGGCTGCCGGTGAAGGGCGCGCGCGCGTCGCAGAGAGGAGGGGCCAGGTGGTAAAACGTATTACTGCAATTTCGCATGCAAAAGTTATTACCGAAAATTGTCTGAAAATTGCTCGGCTTCCGTGGCATCGAGGCTGCCTCGTCCTCTTCGCCCTCCGTTCGTTCGATTCTCCGAGGTTACAGTGTAACCTCGTTGCTTTGGCCCCTATCATGGCTGGGCGGATTGCGCGGCAAAGTTCAGCGACGGCACTTTTGTGGCGCGAGGGGGCTTGTTGTTTTACGAGCGGTAGGAGAGACGGCAAGAGGCTGCCGCTCGCGCGCGCCAGAGATGTCAGGCTTTATAGAGCTGTATATACACGCAGAGGCAAGCTGGGCTGCTCGAACGATCGCCGCCCCAGCCAGCAGCAACGCGAGCCACACGACGTGGCGGCGGTCGACGCGCGCCCACGGTGATTTGTCCCCGGTGGCGCTTTCGCCCCCCCGACGCGCTAGTCTCTCTCTCCCTTCCTCTATTTAGCTGTCTTTCTCTATCTAGATCTCCTGTCTCTCGCCTTTCGTTTCACTTTGACGTTGCAATGTAGCGGAATTGGCTCGTAGACTTTCGGGATGCTTCTGCGGGATTAGTTGTGATTTTAGGTCTGATGAAGACTGCCTGGCAGTTTGTCGCGATTTCATTGTTGTCATTCCGTCACTGTGTTTTACTTTGATGGCTATGGGATTTTTCGAAATAGCCCAGCGAAGAATTTAAGTTCTCCGAAGCGAGATTATTGAATAAAAGATCGATGCTCCGCTGACCTTTTTCTTTTACGACACTTTTCTTTTTTTTCATCTTCCTCCGTTTTTCGGGGATTGATAGCCGTGGTATGAAATAATAGTGGCGTTAACAAAGGTTTAACGGGTCGGGCGGTAATCGCTAACGTGGACTTGAAATGAAAAGCGAGTCAACGAGTTTAATTGCTTTAAAACTTGGCATTGTACTTTATTCGAATAGACATATATTACAACGCAAAAATAGACATTCTCGATGCTTTATTTAATCTAATTGGATAAATTAATTTATAATTACACTTTAGTCGACTTTAATTGCTCGGAATAACAAAACTTAGCTGCCGATAGTCGAAATTGAATAAACATTTGAGCAATTAATGCAACGCGATGTAACGGTACAATTAACAACTGCAAAGAAAGTTTAATGAAGAAAACAATTAAGTAAATTATGATTTGAAATTTTTGTTTTTAGCCAGTCGTGCAGTTTAGCGCTTACACAACTGCGTAAAGAAATTTACTCCGGCTGAAGCAGCGCGCCAGCCGAACGATTTCAAGTTGAAAACATTTTATTCTGCGAACAACTAAATTAAAACTCAGGCTAATTTGGAAAATAGAAAAAAAAGTTGGCGGAAAAGTTTGAATGTGAAAAACTATCAAGCTGCAGGTTTAGAGGGAGCGAGGGGTTTAGCGAAACTTTTTCGGTTTTGTTGACCTGAAATTTCTCAACACTCGTAACGCTTATCATATATAGCCCATCCAATAAAACAATTTAAATTATAAACTTTACAAACAGATAAAATACTTTAATGAACAGCATTGTTCAACTGCCTGAAATGCAATTTAAGAAAAAGTAAAATCTATAACCGCTTTAAAAAATTTAACGAGCTAGAAAAAATCTTGAGAACACCAGTAAGTTTTCAAGTTGTTCTATTGTTTATTATTATTAAAATACTTAGCTTCAACATATATTTTTCATATTTTGATAAATTCAATCTCAGCCATCTCATGTTTACTGGATAAGTAACTGAAATAAATGGATTTCACTAAACGAGCAGATATTAATATTTTTTTTCTTTAATAAGTACTTATAAAATTATAAGCAACACTTTGTTATTAAGTACGATGTGTATAATTTTCTTTAATGCTCCATCATAAGTACTTAAAGTAAAATCTAATTTTTATACTGCCCAATCAAAACGTATAAAAAAATCAATTTCGTTATTTTTTATTTATCATTTTTAATAAAGACAATAACCTTTTATATACAAGTAATAAAGTGCACATATCAATTTTTGCCATTTGTAAATAATATTAAACTACAAATATAATGTTTTATGTATGCAATTTAAAAATTTTATCCAATCACTTTGCACATTTGGACAATTTACTTCGCAGAAAAAAAATACTTTCATAAACTTACGTCGTGCACGTATAAAAGATTACATAATAGTAGTGCTTGTCACACAAAAACACCTCTAACGTTTGCTACTCTCGGATCCGTTTACAATTTTCTTTTTTTTTCTAAGGCTCCGAATAGGTAAATAAATATTCATTTTCTTTATACTGCAACATCGATAAAAAGCTAAAGTTTGCAGAACTCGCATGCATTCGCAGCCTTGTAGATTTGCACGCGGATTCTTGTTTCTAGAGTCTTTCTAAAAATAAGCATATAAAATAGAGCTAAGGTTTCGCTAAACTAGGTGTAAAGTACAAGTGATCGGCGATTAGTTATATCGCGCTTTCAGGCCAGTCATATTTAAAAACGAGCTTAGTTTAGCTGTCGCTAGTTAAGCCGCAGCTCCCGTAGCTTTATGTCAGCGATGCATCGAAAAATCAATGCGAACGTGTTTAGCCGCAGTACGCGTCGGTTGAAGATTCTTGTCGCGTCCCTAAACATGCGTGAAGCTTATTAAAAATAGCCAGCAGCAGATGTATAAGCCTGTAAATATAAATAAACGAAAAAATTGCTTCATCGCTGCTTACGCAAATGCCGTTTTTTTCCTATGCGAAACACAGAAGAAAAAGCTAATGAAACCTTAATGAATTCAGCAGACTCCCTCGTTGATGCTCTATTTATAAATTCATTCCAGCCTTCTGCGCAAACGTACGCTCAATTAACTTTCCTAAATAATACGGTTTAAAATCTAGCCAGGCCTACATGATCATGATTCGTTCGTTTAATACACCGAGAGAGAGAGAGAGAGAGAAACCAAAAAGTTATCCATACCCTCTAGGCCCCGTCGGCGCGTCGATCTAACCGAGGTAAATAAGGTCAGCGGCGAGACGCAATCTCGCAGGCTAGCGTAAACTGCAAAAAATTTCCCCGGGCGGGGTAGCGGCGCGACATGGGAGGCAGCAAAAAGAGTTGGAGCACGCAGGCTCGGGGCCACCGCTGCTGCTCGACTGTTTTAGCGCAGGAAATTTAACTATCGATTTTACATTCCTCCCCGGCAGCGGGCCGGCTATCGTGCGGCCAAGGCGCACTTTTATACATCTCGAAACGTCGGCGAGAGTCGCCGCAAGTGTATACAAGCTACACACGGCCTATACGCTCTGCTCAACTGGAACAAAGCGCTTGTCCCAAGTTATGCAAGCCGATAAATTCGGCAGCACAAGTTGAGCTGCTACTACGCTCGGAGCGGGGAGAGAGGCTGGCTGAGGGTGGCTCTTGTAAGTTAATACCTCAAACCCCTTGGCTTTGGAGCCCCGGAGGCTCCTCGCGGCGATGTAACCTACCCCGACAGATGGTGCGACGAATATCTCGTTCGACTTGAAATTAAGCCTCGACTGCTTGGCTCTTTCTCCCTCTCTCCTTGGGGCTCGCCCGGCGCCGAGGGGTTGCCCGAGCTGTACCGAGCAATTACAGCGCACACACGACCCTCGGCTTATCGTCGTTTTTTGCTGATAACTACACGCTTGGGTGAGAGCGAGAGAGCAAGAGCTGGGGCGCTGCTGGTCTCTCTAGAGCCGGGGCTAGCTTTACTTATTTATCTTGTTCTCAGGATACTATTGTCTTATTCGCCGTAATTTCCTGTTTATTTTATGAAGTTATTAAGCGACCGGGAAAAACCAAGATTGACGCTGCATTAAGATTTATGTGGCGTATTACTAGATTGCGCGTTAATAATGCACCTCTGTACTTCCTATCTTATTACGTCGTTATGATGAATATCATTTTTCAGGAAATTTCAAATGAGAGACTGATTAATCAATACCGCTTAAAATTTGTTAAGACTTATATTTGGATGCACCTGTCGCCTATTGCGACATCGCTAATTAGTGAAAATGTCTTTTATTTAGTCGATTATAATTGAAATGAAAAATCAATGTAAAAACTCTGTCCGGCTGGACTATCAATCGAGTGAATCCGACACACGAAACAAAGAAAGTTGGAAAATATCATACGCCAAGGGCATTGAGAACACACGCTCGAATAATTTTTCCGAACGAGCCATCAGTGCGGCGATACGTACATGAAGTTTCCCTCTCCCTCTCTCCGTTGCTTCTCGTCCAATTTCTCTTTTGCCACGCGAACCCGTCCGATCTGCGGCTCTCTATTTCCGGTGAACCGATGAATTCCATTTTCTCGGCATCTCGGCCGAAAGATCAATGTCCTATAAATTTCATCGATCGGCTTCGCATTCAGCGCCCCTCTCCTTCTCTTTCTCCTGCACACTCGCCATCTATTACACAACGGACGAAGATGGAGGGAGAGAGGCTCGGAGGGATGGGGCTAAGAGAAAGAGAGGAAGAGAGAGAGAGAGAGAGAGAGAGAGTTGGCTTCGGCGGTAGACTCGTCCCCTCGCGTCGAACTCCCAAGTATTCAAACTAGTCCAAGTATTCTCTCGACGGCGCGCGACTCTCTCCCTGGCCCCCCTCTCTAAAGCGCGCGCTTTCACCCGGCTATATATTCGATCGCTTACACGGTCCGATGTTTCGTAATTCGGACGGGTAAGTTTAATGAGGATGGATTGCCGGTAAAATAGCCGAGGCGGCTCCGCTATCGATAGCGCAGATATTGGTCTTTAAAGCTCTTACGTGCCTAGCGAACTAGCCTGGTATTATTAAGAGGCGGTTCTCCCTCTACCTCTCAACTATTATCGCTCATTCGAGCTGGCGAGAGTGTGCACGTGGTGCCTGGGACAGGTTGCGCGGGGCCAAGTTTTAATAGTGACTCGGCGCTTACAGCGAACCGATTGTAATAGAATTTCACGGACCTCGGCTCCTTGAAAGCCGAGATGCGACAGGTAAGCTATTAGCATAATAATTGCCCGGCTTGCCGACAATGAAATCACCATAACAACGTAAAGCGGAATCTGAACGCCGGTGAGAGGGGGGTGGCTCGGTGGAAGGCTGGAGTAGAAAGGCTAGATTCATTGAATATTAGCCGTAAATGGAGCTAAGCCGTCTGTGTATACAACGTGTCAATTCGAGGATTTTAAGTTGATTCACTTAACGTTAAATACGGCTTTTCATTACGATGTAATCGAGATCGTAGCGCTAAAGCCTTAACAATAGGGAATGTTAAGCTGGATTTAAAACGATCAATTTAATCTGTTTGCGGTTAAATAATGTTTGTTAAGCTTTGAAATTGGCGCGAATATTCGAAAAATTCGGATTAGATTACAAAAGTTTACTACACAGAATTAAGAGCTTGGCGTAAAATTTTACTAAAATTCATGTTTTCGACTAGAATTACTTGAATTCACAGGACATGATATGAGAATATTAAATTGAAACTTACCAAAGGTTAACAAAACTCCTTAATCACATAATAAAATATAAATTAAATTTGCATTATATTTTTCCCCGAATATTATTATTTCATTTAAAGTTTACGTTTATTAAATCTTTGCAAAATTCAAAACAAAAGCCGCATCATAAATTAACAGCAATGAATTAATCGTTACATTTATCAACGTTTTACATGAAATTCCCGATAAAATTTATCACAGCCCCGGTCCCAGGCCAACATTAAACGCCCCTCAAAAACACCTCTGCACATAAATTGTTTATCCCAACGAAGAATAATCAATAACGACGCTCTCCTTTATCCCTGTATCGACGGGAAAAAGAAAGAAAGTAATCGAATTTTCCACAAAGCGAGCCGCGCGAATTAAAGCGGCAAGGATTGATCGTCGCATTGACGTTTAGCAAATCACCGAGTATTCCGAGGCGTCGATCCTCCGGGGCACCGAGAATAAAGCGCGTAATGCATCGATGATGAAAGGAGGCTTGCACGGCTTGAATGGCCTTAGTTCGGTGTCGTCGATATGCGCCGTAATCTGCAGAACCCCTATCGGATCTGACCTCTAGCCTCTCGCCCACAGCTCTCGAGAGCCTATTCCTGAGAAAATCACCCCCGTATTAACTTTGATGAGTCATTCTGCCAACGGCCTGTGCCGTGGCTTTTAAATTCTACAGGCGCTTACGACTATAATGAATAATGCGCCTGTAGACTGCTTCTGCGTTAGATTGCAAGGGGAAAAAGAGGGTTGGAGCGCTAGGCTGGATTAGCGGGGTATTCGGCGTTTTGAACGAAGGGGACGACTTTAACATTGCACTTCTCCCAATTTGCCAAAGGATTCGCTAGATGTGACGAGGTCGATATAGGCGTTGAGCTTCTTTCTTCGTTAGGAGCGTTTCGTTTGGGAGTTGAGATGGTTAATGAGCATTTGAAAGGTGATTTCTTTGCGAAACCCTATACCCCTAGCGTGCCTCGCTCTCGCGGATCGAGCTTGCATTCAAAATCAAAGAATATATTGGTAGGACCGAAAACGCGCAAGCAAAGCCTAACTGTAATTAGGCCGTCCTTTGAGCCGTTCTTGGTTTGACGTCAAAGGTAACGGTAAGCAGGTTCTTAATTTTTTAAGTTATATATTTTCCAGGGGGCTTGTTTATTAAGTAAAGTTCTTCGATCTTGTATTTGAAACGAATTAATGAATGAATTTATACCGCTAGAGTTCCGAAATCGTTTTCAGTTAACTTGAAGAAAAATAAATTTTCTGTTACAGGTAAGACCACACACCTTTGACTCTTAACCAAACGTTATAAGCCAGTGCGAAAATAGAGGTAAGTTTGCACGGGTAAATTTCGTACAGCTAAAAGCCACCCTGGCGAAATACAAAAAAGCTCGAGTTATTTATACAGCAGGCAGCAGACAATTTTTACCCTCTCACGTTCAATTTATTATCATAAGAAACGTATTTGTTACTACAATCCCCCTAGTCATACTCGAAATAACCCTCTAACCCAATTCTTAGCTGTAAATAAGCCATAACTTAACCTCAGAAATTCAGCGAGTCGAAGAGCCGCCTCTGTATGAATAAGTATTGGCTTCCCTCCCCCCCCTTTCGCCCCAGCCCCAGCCCCATCCCTTACACAGGCAGCTTCGCAACATTTATTTTGCATAATACCGGATAGCATGCAAAATCCAAGTTTCTCATTTCCACTTAATCTAAAATTTCGCGATGCTGATATAGAGGAACGAAGCCCGCAGCCGCGCTTGGCAGGCCCCGGTGCAGGCACGGTGCCCTCACGATATACCAAGCATACTTCGCAGCAAGATCCGCTCTTATCTCTGCCCCCCACGGCTTCGCGTTTACGCATATATACATTGGCCTATACGCACGCGGAAGCGCGTATCGCGTAAATAAAAGAAACAGACCTGCTGGGGAGACGAGGGGGTGGCAGAGCTGCATGAATTCACGATGCTAAGAAATGACGCGAGTCGGGCTAAAATCGCTCGCGCACGCAAGCAGCAAGCTGTGCGAGAAGCCGGCCGCGCGCTACCTATGCGGGCAAATGAAAAGAACAACACACACACAACAGACGAGAAGGCATACTCGCAAAGTAGGCAGCCCCGCTAGCCGGTAATAGACCGAGTCTCGGCGGAATAAAGTATTCACAAGAATACGGGCAGTCTAGCAGGATGCTATAAGGAGAAGGAGGAGGCGGCGCAGGAGGAGGAGGAAGGAGAAAGAGGAGGGGAGGGGGAGGTCTGCTTAGAAGCGCCCCCCAGTGTGTGTTTAGACGGCTGGGCCGGGAGAGAAAGCCAGGGGGTGTCGAGATAATCCAATGGGCCGAGGCAGCAGACCCTCCGGCGACGGCACACATCTGTCGGCCTCATGAAATATTCCGCGTAGGCAGTGTGCGTCGCGCAGAGGGGGGGGCTGTAGGACGGTGACGCCGAGGCGAGGCTGCTGGCTCTCGGGCTGCGGTTAGTCACGCGCGTCAAATGCGAAGGCTACACAGATTACCCGCTGATTGGCTGGCTCGGTCCGACGCCACGACGATCGCCACTTCTTCACTCCAGCCGCCGACGTTTCCGCCGAGCGCACTACCAAAAGCCCCGGGCTCGCCCTCTATTGCCTTCGATTGCTACCGCTTTGTCTGCTCGAGCCTCCCTTTTGCCTTTGTTATCTGCGCGTTGTTTTATCTTCTCCCCCCAGCCCTTTGCGGCTTACTCCCGTTACAGGCCTGATTCGTCCGAAGAGCTTTTACTTTTTCCAGCGGAGTAATGAAATTAACATTTAAATGACGGATTTAAGAAACGCTGCCAAGAATGCTTTTCTTCTTTGTTGTTGCTTTGAATTGACGATCAATGCGATATCGATATGTAAATGGGAGACTCTTTTTTTTAAAAAAAAGGTGAATACCAAAATTGCCGAAAATTTAAAGTATTTTGTAATTTAATATTACCAAATTGAGAAGTGGAAATTTTTATTTTTAAATTGAAATCGACGACAAGGGATAAACTTTATGAAATTTGGCTTAATCTTAAATTTGCAAAGATCCTAAAAATGTTTCATAAAGTACTTTGACGTTAACGGTAATAATAAGATAATAATGAGATAATTAGAATAAAGAAAATTAAATCATCAAACTTTATGAATTCCTCCTCCTGGGAAGAGACCCCGATTAAACACGAAAATTCAAACTTCTAATTTACAATTAGCGAAAACGTTGAAGGCAATTCCAGCGTTAATGGAAAAAAAGGTCGAGTTGAAAAAACTTAATAATATGCCAGATGAGCGGATCGGCTTCGAAAGCGGCGAAAATGAAAAAACTTTGCCAGGTCGAATTTTAATTTTTCGCGCTCTAGACCCTTCTCTGCCCCTTTTCTCCGTCTATTTTCCGCCTTCTCTTTCTCTCACGCACTTGCCGCTACCGACTAACTCCCCTTCTTGCTTACTCTTCCTCCTCCTCTTCATCAATTGCGACAGATGTGCAGACTGATTTCCCATCCTCTGTATATTTTTTTTATTTCCCTCGGCAGGCGTCTTTCCCGATAAGCGGACCGTGAAGCGGGTGGACGGTATGCGCTTAATGGCCGGCCCCGGGGAACCCCCGGCGAATTCCGAGAGGGCGTCCCCTTTGCCCGTAATGACGCTGCTCCCGCGGCCTCCCCCCTTGGCCCCCCGGCTTGTGTTCTCGGCGTGTACTTTTTGAGAGAGAGAATTAAAGGGGCAACTATGGAAGCCCGGCGCCTGGGGGGTGGGCAGGCGAATGAGAGATGAAAGCGCAGTACGCCCCGGCCACTGCATTATTGCCAAAGCCGAGAAATTTTCGTATGGGAAAGTTTCGCAATTCGTTACGGCGCATTGTAGTTACAGGCGGTATAATTTTGTAGCAGCCTGCAAATTGCTGAAATTTGATACTCGCACAGGAGAAAATGGTACTGCCAACGGATAGCGGGGCCACACTCGGGCTGCAGTGACGATTGCACTTTGACTTGTACGTTTATTCGAGTTCTAATGAACGTTTTTGTAATTTATCGTTTTTCCTTGTTTTTCTTTCGTTTTGTTTGCTTTTACAGTAATTATCATCGAGAGCTTCTCCGTTAACCGGGGAAAAAAATTCAGCTCCATAAAGCGCATTGTAATCTCTTAACAAAAACCACGTGACCCTGTAAAGAATGTCTTTCTTACTTACGAATAAGAGAGAGCTTCTGCTGGATAAACCGCGTCCTCGCACGTTTTTCTTTCTTTTTCTTCTTTTTTTTTTTGGTCCAGGAAAAATGATCTTAATTCAATGTTAATAATATATTAGGAAAAGCTTTTACAGTAAATTGAGGCGAGTGCTTTGTGTGGTTTTTAGCATTTCTTTTCCCGTCCGGCATAGTACTGGAAAAAGTAAGCTTTAATTTTTTCAAAAGGTACATCCCGACCCCATAAATTCAATATTAATAAATACTTATGAAATTGAGTTTCTCCAAAGTAATAATATAATTTACAAAAAAAAAGGAATATTCAAGCTATTTTGTAGAAAATATATTCTGCTGTTAGATCAAATCACACTAGGAACAAAGCAACACCCTCGAGCCATCGCACCCCGCTCTTTCATCTCAGACCCCCACAAACAACTACAATTTTATGTATCCGTTAATAAGCCAGGAATACTGTACGTCCCATTGAGGGGATAGGGGATGGGTTTTCAATAGTCTGTTATTTGCATCGAAATCGAAGAACCCGATTCGTCGCGTCCAAATTCTGGGCATAATAGCAGACCATACGAAGAATCAAGTGCTTGAGTCTCCGTAGCGTGTGGGGCGTGACCCGTTTCGACAGGGGGCTCTGTAAGGAGGGAGGGGGTAGGGGTTAGTTTCGCACGCTGGTAGAAATTTAACGCCCATACGCGAAGCGGATTGTTCCAGGCGTAATGGATTGCCTAGAAGGGTGGCAGAGGCCTGGATATCAGGGCACGCGCGTAGATGGCTATCTGTCGTATTATAGGCTCGAGGGGAGATGACTGCGTTTATGTCGAGCTCGGAATAAAGAAAGTTGTAGCAAACTCAGTCGGGCCGTGAAAAATTTGGAACATATGGGGAAAAGTTAGACTGGGGTGGGAAAAGCCGCTCGAGTAAAGAATGAAGGTGGAGAGATACTGTTTTCTTGCTTTCCAATTATTTAGACCTGATGAACTATCTAGGAGATTTTGGGTTGTGTTACTGTTTATGTGTGTGGGTATAAATAACTGCAGAGCGTGGCTTTTTTCAATTAAGTGTTAACAGGAGACTTATTACTTTTGCGCTGGGATTTACCAACTGTTTTTCGTGAGTTTTTATGTTCCTTAGAATAGTTTAAATTGGCTTCTTTTGTGTTTTGAGAATTTATTAAGGGATTCAAGTGAAAATAATATATTTGTTTAACTTTATAATCCCATCTGCTGAATACCAAAAAGTTTATTAATGCATTAATTATAAAATTTTACTTTTTTAAAAAACTTTGTAATTTTTAACACTTTCTCCATTTTCGACGACCAAGCGAAATCCTTCAATTTATGCCAACGCACAATAAACCGAAAACAAAACCCCAGTCGTCCATAATAAGTCTCAATCCATGCAGAAATCTCCTGAATAATTCCCTTTTCCCGTTTATCCTCTCAAGCGGCAAATAGAAAAACAGCGCGCATTCGAGATAGGCAACCACAAAAATAAGAGAATAAAGAGAAAAAAGGAGAAAGAGAAAAATAAGAGATTTCAAGCTCCGGCAGTTACTTCGGGCTTTCGTTCAACTCCTCGCCACGATAAATTATCGACGATGCGTAAACTCTTCACGCTATCTTGAGGTGGCATCAAATTATCCAAGCCAGCAGTGAGGCTAACAGAGGGTGGGAGGGAGGGAAGCAAGCACACACCGTGAAGGCAAGCGTTAAGAGCAAAGCTACAGACTGCCGTTGCTACATACAGCACGTGTGGGGGTAGCCTGCCGACTACAATCTAATTAAATCTCCTGATAGCACGATTAATGGCAAAATTTCCAAAAGTCACATCTCTACCGCGCCGGCCACAGGGCCTTGGATACAAACCGGGCCCCCTTTCCTCTGGGAGCTTCCGAGATAAGCAGCTCGATTATAATTAATCCGAGAGAGGGAGAGAGAGAGAGAGAGAGAGAGAGAGAGAGAGAGAGAGAGAGAAAGGCAGTAGCAGAGAAGAGAAGCTAGGCCGGTGTAGCATCGCCGTCATAGTTCCTTATCGGGTAAAACTCACTCGAGTGGCTCAGGCCGCCAAAGACCGAGGGTCCGAGGCGAGAGAGGGGGGTCGAGATCGTTGGCGATAAGAATCGTTTGTGAACCTGAGTAAGAGAGAGAAAGCAAGGGGACTGGAAGGGGAAAGTGCTAGGTTTGCCTTTCAAATTTTTAGCGGCCGCTCATTTTTGGGAGAGAGAGAGAGAGAGCTCGGGCTTGTAATGGCCGCGGTTGGCCCAACAGAAAGACCTTCTCCTCCTCCTCCTCCTCACCTGGTCCCTCCGTCCTCTGGTGAAAAAGCGTCGCGTTTGAAAATTGCCCGGGCGAAATTGCTCGAGCCCCTCGAGTCTCTTTCTCTCCCTCCGTCCTGCTCGTGCTAGCCGTTTTTTCTCGCCTCGTTTCCGCCGGCCCTTCCTTGGAGCTGACGCCTTGTTTTATTAAACGATATAATCTATGTCTTTTACGACGTCGGCCGCCTTTTTTTATTCCCCCCACCCGTTCTCGTCTTCGCGCCTGCACTCGCGCGCCTGCACTCGATATTACGTTGCCTTCTCGAGCACGCTTGCCTCGACTGTTACTTGTTGGAGCGTATAGGCTCGGTTGTTGCCTCTTTTTTTTCTCGCCGCTGTTTCTGATGTTAAGGTCGTTGAGTTAATTTACTTCAGTTTACTTTCAATTTTTTTTTAAAAAAATGCATAATTAACTTGTTTATAAAGTAAGCAGTCGACGATAAAAGAGATTGAGAAGGTTTTTGTGATATTTTTTTATAGTTTTTTTAAAAGTATGTATTTTATTATGAGATTTTCACGTGTTTCTCAGTTTAATGAAAATTCAAAAAATATGACAAAGATACTACTCGATGATTTCATGACAATTGATTTTACTATAATTTAACAATACTTAATTAAAATTAAATCCCAGTTTCCATTACGTTATTTCACATTTATTGTACTCATCCGTTTTTAATACATTTCAAATAACTCCATTCACAGAAAATAATCAAATATAATGTTACGCATTTTCAAGTCACGCTATTACGTCAAAAATAATACCTGTTTCTCCATGTTCCTTTCATCGCTGTCACTCTAAGCATCAAAAACCAAACAACACTTCAATTTCCAATTCATCACATTTTAAATCCAAACAATTTCACCTCAATATTTCGAAATATAAAAAATAAGCTCCAAAATAGCCAGCTAAAAAAAAATATAAAGAAGGCCAATCCATAACATCAGCATCCCGAAAATCTCAATCCCGAGGAATCTCCCCTATCCGCGTTTGCCCTCAGCAACCCCAATCCCGTTCTCCTTTCAAAACGTGACGAGCCGTGCTAGGAAGAAGTGGGCTGGAGAAGGGGGATCGGTAAGCGGGCCACGTAGCGCAGCCGGCGTGCAAAGTGTCGCGCAACACATGTTCTTCGCGGCACGAAAAGGTCGGCGGAGGGGAGTGTTTGTGTTTTCCATTTTAGCTTTCGATTTTCCGCTGGCGCCTCGTGATGGATAGGCGCGCGTGTAGCCCACGGACGAAGATGCCTGGCCGCACGTGGTCCTAACGACTCGCAACGTAAGCTCGCCTAATCGATGGGTTTGTTGCGTAGGCGCTCGTTTCTCCGCTGCGATCGCTACTGGGTTAATTGCTTTTTACGGCGCGAGAATGATTTACTAATCTGCTTAGGTTGCCGTGGGCCATTAACGGGCGCAGGGGGATGCCAATCGAATTTGCGAACACACGTGCCTTCAGCGAATAGGTGAGATGGTTAAAAAGAGACTCGTTATTGCTAGGAAACGAAGTTAGAGATGTGGCGTTAAACGCAATATCATCGGTGTGGAACGAGAAGGAGCGGTTGCCGTTCTTTTTTGCGCTTACCAAGCCTTTTAATGAATAGTAAACAAGGTTGGCTGTTCTTTCAATTTCAATTTTCTAGAAAAAATTGCGGGCCTCGTAAGCTTGATATTCTTTTTCTTTTTTTAATTTAGGCTGCTTAATTCTGTTGGAGCTTATAAAACGGAGATTGCTATAGGTGTTTAGCTATTTTGAAAAGGTTGTTTAAAATTTATAGTCATTAAGACGTTCGTAACTCTGAATATTGGCGTGAAATCTTCATAATCAGCTCTATAAAAAAAGCTTTACATTGAAAATTAAATGTGCTTAATTTAGTGCCTAGAAACCCATAATTTTTGGAAAAAGTTTGATAAACTGTCTTTTTTCTGAAAAACATGCCATGAATAAGGTATTGAATATTCTATAAAGATCCAATTTTTAGATTTTGTACGTCGATTATCTCAAAACTCCTTTTTCAACAGATATTGACTCTGAAAAAAGCGAAATAAAACAGTTTTTCATTATTACGGTAGCTATTACAAAGTTTCACTTTTGTTAAAAATTTCAATTAAAAGATTTTGCTTGACAAGAAATAACGAGGAAACGAGTAAAAGCTTTTAAAAATGTGAAAGTAATCGATATCCAACTGGAAAGGGTCAAAAGGTTTTTGTTAAAAATTTAACAGCTACGATGTAATAGCGCGTCTTACGGAGCATTATTCTAAAACTTCCTAATGTGTTAGCCAAGCGAAATAAAAGAATCGATTAAAAAGCCATAATGATACTTCATAGTAACTATTCGCGCTCTAATTCTAGAGATAATTGAAGCTGAGATTTCAAGCAATTATCCAAGCCGAGAATCAGAGGAAAAAATAAATGTCAGGCAAACAGAAAAATGGGGCAAAAAGGAGTCATAAATGACGGGAAGTTTTTCAGCGCCGTTGGAAATTCGGTGCAGACTTTATGAAAGGCCGACAAAAGCCTTAGTAGTGCGCGGCGAAATAAAGATGTCGGCTACGTGTGCTGCGTGTGTTTCGCCGGTGTTTTATCAATTATTCCGTCTGGGCCGTCGCACGTGCTGCCGATCTCTTAGCAAGAAGAAAAAAACGAGGGAAGAAGAGAGAAAGGGAGGGAGAGAGAGAGTAAGAGAGCCGTCGAAAATAAGTCTATCTCTCCTGGGTAAAATCGTACAAAGTGCTTTGGAAGTATACCGCCACTAAGGTAAAATGGTCTTGCATACAAGATCAAAGTGCACGTGGCCAAAGCAAAATGTCTAAAGGTCGCTGTCGCACAAAGGCGCAGCAGCAGCGGCAGCACTGGCAGGAGAAGTGCGCTAAACAAGGATGGCTTCAAGTCCGCGGGAGGCCTGCTGTAGGAGAGACCTCGAAATGGGTTAGACGGAAATAAAATGATGACGGCTCTTTTTTCTTCTATCCCTCCACTTTTTTCCACGGCTTGGATTGACGGCCTGACCTGACTCTTACATGCCGCTATGTGTCTTTCGCGTTTTCACGAGAAACGGAGATTGGATTAGCGGGATTTCAAACGCCTCGGCCTTTCTCGCTCTAGACGCGGGATTTCGTACCTCATGGTAAAATTCAATCGATGATTGACGGAGGGGTAACTATATCGTCGGTTGGATGTAATCGATGCTTAACTCGATCATTGATTTTGACGGGCTCTGAAAAAATTCAGTTGGATTATTTTATAATTAACAGAGTAGGTTTAATTAATTGCCTGGGCTTGTAAAAAGTGGCATTAAACCTTGGGATAAATGTCTCTTTGAAATGAAGCGACGGGAAAGAGGTGCATTTTTTGCCCTCGACCCAGTGCACCAGCGGCAATTTTTCAGCGGCGTCGGATCAGGAATACGCGTAGAGGGGCGCACACGCAGCCGATAAACCCAGAAAAGCTTTTATAACCTCTGGCAACGGTAAAGAATTAACGGACGCTTTATCGCTCTCAAACAATCACCATAACATTTTTACGAGCTCACGTCATTTTCCGAAACATCGACTGGGCTCTTGACAAACCACTATGCTTTATATCCAACGGCGATTCCCTGCCCGTTTCATTCTATAATCCAGCGAGCAAGAGCTTTGTAAGAATGGATACGGCAAAGTGTGCGCGCCGATTGAGCGCGTATTAATCAGCGGCTACCGGGGCCCAGCTCCTCGGCTATGAAACTAATGCGTTTGCCATATCGCTGGGATACGGCTGGTTCTCTCTTTTCCGCAATGGCCAGAGCCCGGCAATATCGGATTAGCGCTCGACCACTGCAATGACGCCTGGCCGGTAACGAATTCGATGCGTCCCCGTTTAACCCGCGCGCCCCTCCTGCCAGCTAGCGGAGAGCGCTCGTTTTCACAAGGAAATCGGTGCGCCGATCGCTTTTCACAACTGCCAACGGCCAAAGAGCCTTATTCCCAATCTCGACAAAACGTTCGCTCTTTTCCACTCGGCCACTTTGCGGTGGCCGACGTTAATCGGCCGCAATTGCGCGTTTTCGCGTAAAAGCTCGAGATACGTGGCTGCACGACCATTAAAAGTTGTATGCGCTCAGATCGAAACATGACGCGCGTGACCCGGGTTGCGGGGGCAGCGGGAGGGTACACTATCGCTCAGGGAGTTTGCCCTGGCGAGAGAGAGAGAGAGAGAGAGAGAGAGAGAAAGAGAGAGAAGTTGCGCATGAGAAATTAATCAACTTTTGCGCGATGAACTAAATTTCGGTTTGCTCACATACGCCGGCCTCGTGTGTGATTTATGGTCAAATGGAAATTTAGCGGGGAGGGGAAAAAAGAGGGGCAAGTGGAAAAGTGTAACAAAGCAGCTTGGTATAATTGCGTCGGCGAAAGTTTTGAAACTGAAAATTAGCTTTATCAGGCTTTGTAAATAAGCAAGTGTAATTAGCAAGCTCTTGACAGCTTACTTTTATATCTCAAGAGCGAGAGCTGCAGGATCAAAGCTCTTGAAGAAATTGAAGTTTATTCGTCGTAAATATTAAATATTGCGAAAGACTGAACTAATTACGTTTATTAATAAACGCCGACTCGGAGAGCGAACGTAGAGACGCGTAAGCGTAGAAGGCGGAAGGAAAAAGAAAATATCGAGTTAAATTATTTTATCAAGCTGGGCGTATTGAATTTAGTAAGGTAATAAGACTAATAAAATTATAAATATCCTTTGGGAATGTTGAACGGAATATTTCAAAGGTAATGCAACAGACGTAGGTGAATTAATTAAAGGCTAGCCGAAGGCGCATTTTACATTTTTCTCAAATCCAATTACACATTTTCACGGTATCGCTATACTGGCCTACTCAGTCCCCACGCGCCTGCAATATCTTCCTTTTTAGCCTTCAATCACACGAATGATCGAGAGATATAAATTCCCGTTAAATTTTAATTAAACTATCATCCGGCGAACGAACGCGCCAACTGAACAAACCTCGCTGCTCACATATCGGCATCACAAAAATCGACCGCCAACACAGGGCAAAATTGAAATGCCAGAGGAAAGCTTAAGCGAGAGCTGTTGGAGCGGCCGGTGCTTCTGGCAACGGCTAACTCGCCGCTTACCGCCAAAGGGCCCAATTAATAAGAAATACAATTATGCGCGACGGTGATTACCGGAGCCGCGAGAGAGAGAGAGAGAGAGAGCCTCGTCGTCTGCTCGTCGGGCTGCTTTCTAATCTCTAAGTAATTAAGTGCTCTGTAAAATTACATCAGCTGCGCGCCCGCGGACTAGATATCACTTTGCCAGAACTTAATTGAGATTTCACGATGCACTGACAGTTGGAAATTCACGGCTTTCCGCATAAGTTGATTAAATGGAGAAAAGTTTTGCAATAGAGACCGACGACGCGTTCGCACACGTCTCTCTCTCTCTCTCTCTCTCTCTCTCTCTCTCTCTCTACCCGCCGACTGGATGTAAAAATCTTACCCGCTAAACGTTTTATCTTTTGTAACTTTTGTTCATTGGATGAGTTTTGTTGACAAATGAAATCGGTTGCAACTAAGCTTTCGGTCGAGGCGGTTTTTTCGTAAATATTTTAATATAGCCGTCCGTAAATAAAACGAAATCTCAGTTTGCAATCCAATAGCCACGATCTAAAAACTATACGATTTCGCGTGAAAAATCGAACCTCGGTGCATTTCATAAAAACATTATTCAGATAATACGTAGAGAGCTCGTTCATATCCATTCCAATTAAGCTCTCTCTCTCTCTCTCTCTCTCTCTCTCTCTCTCTCTCTCTCTCTCTCGAGCCCATCGCAAAAACCCAGTATAGCGGCAGTGTGGCCAATGTAACTGCGCAGATCCCAGAGCGAGAGAGAGAGAGAGAGAGAGAGAGAGAGAGAGTCCCACACCTGGCTTGCGCGGCCGTTCTTCCGGAACACGAGCCCGCAAATTAAATGTTCGGACTTTAATCAAAGCAGATATCAAAACCGGCGCTCGTGTGACCTTCTGCACTCGAACGCGAGGCAAAAGCTCGGACAATTCCTGGCAGGGCTGGCTGATATCGGCTCCCTTCCGAATCTTATCGGGAAATTAATTAAGCCAGCAGCAGCAGCACGGCCACGCGGGCAATCATTCTAAACATTACGATCCGGACGCTCCGCGACAACGGAGTGACAATCAGCATCGGGGAGACAGGGGGACGGGAAGGGGGAAGGGGGAGGGGAGCCCGATAGATCCGCCGGGGTTATTCCGTTAATTGAACGGTTAACGCGAGATAATGCGGAACTGGGGGTGGGCGCCCGGGAAAGGTGGGAGATGGCGGGGTCGCTCCCGGTGGACGGTTGCGAGAGAGGGAGAAGCCGGGACGTGTACCGAACAAATGGAATTCGAGAATCGAGGTCGATCCGGCATCGATCAACCGGCCTCGCGTCTCTGCGCCGTCTTCCCCGTTTTGCTTGCATAGGGGCACGTCTCTGTACCCGCGGGACGCCCTAACCCCCCCATCTACTACTTGCATTGTCGTCCTCGTGATCGCAACGGACTAGCACGAGCTTGATGTTTCTCTCAGGGCTATACGTGTGACTAAGCTGCGGCGGATAATGGAATGCTCCTGCGCTACATTCAAATGCTACTAAGCTACGCGGTTTTTGATACTTTGGCTGGCTTTAGTTCGATTGAAACGAGAAAATATTAACTTTTGAATTTGATAAGTAGGTGAGGAAAAAATCTTGCTTTTTCTAATCGCATTGTACTGATGAAAAATTTTTTAATTCATTGTTTTAAACGAGCGCAACGTTCTCGCACGATTACAAATGATATTACGATATTAGTGCGTCATATCCCATATGCTAAGTGTGTAATTGCACGTGCATTAGTTTTCGTTTATGAATCTATTGATATTCTGGAACACACACGTTCCACATGTTGAACGCTTATTAATATGTATGGTAATATTCTTAGCACGTAACTTTTTATGCAATTACGCTGCTTGTTTCTCAAGACTCGAATAACATAAAATAATTCCTTTGTATGCCAAAAAGATTTATTCGTAACGATATCGTCGTAATGACATTTTCTAAAAAGAATTTTAAAAAATCAATAGTAAAATCGAGTTTAGTCAGACGCGCTTTCGTGTGAGACAGTAAACAAAAGCGTGTAGTGAAATACCAAAACACAACGAAGCTTAATTTTACTTTCGTCAACGGGACTGCAAGCATGAATTATCATCGCCAGCTGTAAGCTTGATCCCCACATCAACGCGTTATTCACCGCATAATCAATGCATAGTCCAATTAAGCAGACAGCGAATGAAAACAAAATTAACCTCTCCAATTACACGTCAACAAATCATCCCAATGGCAAACTAATTACGAGCCAAGCAGCGCGTGCACTGGGAGGGCCAAGGGGGTGGAGCCGAACACGGCTGACCCGTCAAAAGTGACCATCGAATCAAGTTTAGCTAACTGGTCTCGAGGCGCGTAATTGCCTGGCAAGCAGCGTCGACCAAGCGTCTCTCGCTCTACCTCTCGCCTATGCTCGCAACTTTCTCTTGCGTAGTCCCCTTTGCGTATTGCGCAAAAGAAACTCCGCAGACTTGCACTTTCGGTCCATGTTAGTTGAAAAATCTATATGGTCGAGGAGCGATGAAAAGAGCGCCGAACTTTAATCAAAGTCAAACAGCGCAGCAAACCGAAGGCGGCGCTGAAGCCAGCCGGCTACCGACTTTGAAATCCAACCGCGCGCGTAAACTTATCCACCGCTAGGTGACGTCCTCTACCCTCCCCCCGCTCTGGCCCACTCTATCGCTCTGTCTCCAGGCAGGGGCCACTTGATTAAGCGGACGCCGCGAGCCCGGTGAAATTTAATCACGAGGAGAAGGAGGAGGTAAGGGTTGCCCAGCGAGCCGCCTCGTCCAATTTGCCGAATGGCCTCTTCCTGCCAGCGAGAGATCCTCGTTAGTTGGGAGCGCACTCCCGGGACTTTTTGCGCGATGCCAGCAACAGCGCACGCACAGCCATACTCTCATCGCGGCAGAAAATTCGCTGCGATAACGCTGGCTGTCTTTAACTTCTCGGCCGAGCTTCTCTCGCCCCTGTCGAGTCCTGTGTCTCTTTGTCTCCGTCAGACGCAAGAGTAGCCGCTAGGTTGGATAACCACCCAGTGGCTACCTACTTGCTCCTTCTTCTTCTGGCCCATCTCCCCCTCTCCCCTTCCTCTGGTCTCTCCTTTCATCCCGGCGACTATGGCGCCCGAGGATCGATTGTGCGTCCCTCCGTTGGAGGAGGCACGCTGCACCGGGCGTTCCAATTCGCGACCGCTGCTGCTGCAGTTTTTCCCCGTCCTCGCCCTTTCTTCTCTCTCCGCTCTACCCCGCTGCCGGCGTACGTGTGCGCCCGCTGGAATTCCACCGCGACGCCTCTGCCGTTTTCTTCCTCTATTCTCCTTCTCCTCCCCCGCCACGCCAAGCCTCTTGTCCTCACCCTCCTTTCGACTCTTATACCAAGGAATCGAAGACCATTCCGGAAACGCTGTTCATCCGCGTTCGATGAAAAAGCCAAAAAGAAATTTGACCACTTGAAAAAAGAAGAAGGAAAAAAATAAAAATACAAAATAATCACAATGCGAACAGCGAGCTTTCAGTCTGTTTATTTTTCTCATTTTATCGTATTGTTACTGACTCTAGACGGAAAAGTTTTCTCTGACCATTGAGATGTTCTTGTGGAACAAGATGCTTTTGTACAATTAGTAGAGACGTGGTTATTTTAAGGACAAATCGCATAATAACAGTCAATAATTTGTCAAAACTTGGATTATTGACGATACGATTACGAAGATTACAATTAAACATAATCCCTTTTAATGTGCCATTGAGAAATATAGATAATCTGTTCACATATTGAATCTACAAGTAATGCATATTTAATTACATTATATAAATTCAAGTGCCGGCAGATATTATCCTATCGATAAATTGTGTTAATAATATGTATAGGATTGAGAGCGCATATACAATTTTAATGACTTATTCAACAGATCAGATTTACAACTAAAACGGATAAGTATTAATCTGATTAAACAATAAAATAAAATGAATAATGTACGATTATCTACTCTTCTAAATGATTATTTAAAACTTTTAAAACCATGGCAGCAGTAATAGGAGCAGTGTATAAGGATTAGAACAAACAGTGCCCATTAACACGTTATCACGGGCGCATTGGTGCCCAACACTGGATGTCGGCAATTCAGATATGATGAACAACCGCAGGCAGTCCGTGTCGAACGAGCCGTAGAGAGCCTGCCAAGGGGGGGGGAGGAGGGGGAGAGGAAGGGGATCTCCGGGAAGAATGTGTACACGTAGTCAGAGAGCGGTAATAGATCACGAGGAGCTCGCGAAACTGCTGCGCTGCTGCTGCTGCTGCACGCCCCCCGCGGACTCGCGTGCAGCTGCACCAGACACACGAACTGTCGCGAGGCTCTCTCGCTCTCTCTAGGCAAGGAAGTATTCAAGGGAACGGCCGCCCCACGAACAATGAGCGCGTGTACGAGCGGCCGAGATTTCCCAGCTGCGGAATGAGCTATAGCCCTCCTCGGCTGCAGAACTATTGCGGGCTAAATCAAATTTGGAAATTACGCCAGGGGAGGATCTCTCCCTCTCTCTTTCTCACTCTCTCTTACACCCTCCCACCCATACACACTCACTCGTAGCTTGGAAAATGAAATTTACCACTGCTCGCGGTCCATCTTGAATTGTCTGTGTGTTCTTTTGTGAAGGTTGAGATGAACAGTTTACTGGGATGGGCTTTGACTTTTTGGGATCAGATTTTTCAACCAGTATCGATTATTTTCTCAAGACTTAATAATCTACCAAAATTTTATTTATATTTATACATTAGTATTATTCATTAATATTTAATATATTTATTTGGAGTCAACTTAAAATGGATAGCAGTGATTTCAAACACAAATAATTTATATCGTCTCTTTAATAGCTATTTGATTGAACAGCCTGATATAAATAAATGTTTCGACTTTATTCGAAGCCCTAGAGCAACATCAATAACTTTGTGAACGCACTTTATATCAATACATATCACGCGATAAATATAAAAAGTTGCAGCTCTTGTACTCGAACATCAAAAATATCAATTATGGTGAGTTGAAAAACGTTTCGGGACGTGATAATATCTTTGCAGATTTATGGCGCATAAATCCTGCGAAGGTTTTTTGAATAAATCATAATAATCCGTCAGAAAGATTTCACATTGTATTATACTTGCCCTAATTCGGCGTTTAACTGAAATTTATACCTAATAATAAATCAAAGGACATTATGATACATTATGAAAAAAAGAAAAAAAAAGAAGGAAAAGAACAACAAGTTTCCCAACATTTTTGCTCCTAATTGATAATTCATTCAATAGTCCATTTCGAAGCCCTAAATTATTCAGGAGCTTGGATAAAAAATTAATATTCACCTCGCACGAAAACCCTTAACCCAAACAGCATAATTGTCTAAAAACGTGGAAAAATCAGGAATTCAAAATAAGTTAAATAAAAAGGGCCATTTCTCTATAGTCTAAAGTTGGCCTGTAGTACGTTACGTGGTCTACGATATCTCTGTACATCGAGCTCGCGGCCGAGCTCACGACAGAGCTCGGCTATCTCGCTCGTCCCGGTGCATTCGAAACAAGCGCGCGGAAACCCAATTTTCATAAATTCTCCGGCTCCGGCAGCGACTTAAGCAGACACTTTGCACGTCGGTTCATTACTTCCGTCCCAACCCTCCTCGTCTCTCCCCACCTCCTCCTCCTCCTCCTCCTCTTCTCTCAACCCTCGTCGAGTAGTACGGCTCAAGACTTAGCCAAGTTGCTGCAAGCTGCCGGTTGGGCTTTCGAAAATCCTATTTTCCGCGAAAAGAGTGGTCCGGCGTGTTTTGCCTCCGGGCGAGAAATCGGGGACGTGTCGAGAAAAAAAAGAGATATAAAGCCGAGACTGCGATGAAGCTAGAGCCGAAAAAATATGGCCCTAGCCGTTGGACGGGGCGAGGATATTTGAAGTCCCTTATCCGACGGGACTACGTGCGTGCCGGCGTTTCGTCGGATTCTCCTTTTATTGCTCTAGTCTGTGGCCCGGCCAACCTTTATTTATCTTCGTTATTGCGATTTTGCCTCTGAAGTTTTTTCTTTATAAATGGCACTTAATTTATGACGACTTTCTGGCGTGTTTGGACGCCTCGTTTTTTCTTCTCGTCTGAACTCAACATCCCGAACATAAATTGTTATCTTCAACGCTGTAATGTTGTAAACATAGCTGTCAAATTATGTGACGTTACAAAGCGACGAAGTTTATCGGTGAGGCTGGCAAAGCTTTCAAACGACAATTACAGGGCCGTTGGCTTTTGTTGTCAGGGATGATTGACTCTGTACCACAGGGGATCGTAATTTCACTTCACTAAATTAGTTATATCGCAGATCTTGAGAGCCTCGTCCTGATATTCCAAGTCTGAATAATAATAACAGCGTTTGATAAAGCTTCAATTAAAATTGACGAAATAATTTCGAATAATAGCTGCAAAAATATTTGCGCAAGCGATATGCAAAGATTGGAGCCGAAGAAAAAAGGAAAACAAAAAACCAGGCGATTAGCGATAATACGAATGACACGAGTAGGTCAGGCAGGTTAACGAGTGCCTATCGGCGAGATCTCGGTTCTCCTTGGCAAAATAAAATCGACAAACCGCGCTAATTGAAAGTGAGTCGGTCAGATTAGCCGATCGATCTGGGGCCCCATTTGCAGGAGTCGATGCCTCTTCGGCTTTCGCGCAACTTAAACAAACTCGGCCCTCAAAGCCGATCGATTTAATTAAGCGCGTCATCCTACACCGTCGGCCGGCAGCGCGGCGATGTTATCGGGAGGCCAACCTACGCTTATGTCACCGAGGCTCCCCGACTCCATTATAATGCAGCTGTACGCGTTACGCTTAACGAGGCCTAATCTCGCCAGATATTTCACGGACGAGCGCCACTAATAATTGCCGGCTATCCTACAAAGGAAGCAAGCAAATTGCCCGAGCCTCCGCGATATTTTCTCTTCTCCTTCTACGAAGATTAACGGCTGTTATTAATTATTGATTGGAGCGCCACGAGCTGATCTCTAGTGTGGTCCTTTGGGGACGTGCCGTTGTCCAATGAGGATTTTGCGGACGATTGGGGTTGGTGATTGAAAATTTAGAAGTCGCAGGGGCACTTGGTTGTGAGGCGATGGGAGGAATATACTTGGATTGTGCAATTTATGGCTCGAAAGCTTTTTAAAACAATAGACAGCTTATACGTAAGCAATCTCTTTAAATCCGAACATCGGCTTTAAATCACTCGCAATCTAAAGCACAACCAGAGGAGAAATTTTAATCAGCAAAGTTTGAGTAGCAAACTTGTTAAATAAAGCCACTGAATATTAAAATCCCAAAGAAGCACCTCATCTTCCCCCTTGCGCCTAACAGACACAGGTACACGCAGAGGCACGTATACATACCCTCTAACAAAGAATCTTTATCAAATTCGCACATTCAAAATTTATACCACGGGCATTGTTCAGAACGGCCTGGCGAAGAAATGTGGAAGCCACCTAATTTTTTATTCATCCCCTCGCATTTCCACCGAAGACAGTCGAATAATTTTGAAAAACGGCCGGGTCGTTCCCGCGACCGTCTACAGTGGGAGAAAGAGAAAGGGCAGGAAAAGCCGTACGTATGCGAGTGAAGGGGAAAAACCAGGATGAAGTGCCTGCGGCTCTTAAAAGTCGCTGAGCGAATTTTCCGGGCAACAATCGGGAAGCAATTTTCCGCGTGGTATGGAGAAAAAAGGGAGAGAAAAAGTGGGAGGGAGATAAAAAAAAAAGAAAAGGGACAAGGGGGTGGGAGAGATTGTCCGAGTCGCAAACGCTCAAGAACACCCGGGTATATTCCATATCAATCGGACATCCTGCTTCCGGTGTGGCCAACGAGGCAAATAAAAAAATACTAACGCTTTTTTCCTTCCCTTCCAGGATTTGTCACTATTTTTTCGAGCCCCTCTGGTAGTGTCCCCCAAAATTCGCCCGACTGACGCGAGCAAGTGGCGGACGAGTTACCGCATTTCAGACCCAGACACGGCTTGGTTGTTGCGGCCGGACGGATACGCCACGTACGACAAGTGCACGCGCGTATTTCAGCTCCGTATACGAGGTCAAAAAAAAGAGCCGTCGAATAATTTTCAGGGAATAATGGAGGAGTGGCTGTGTGTGTATGTGAGAGAGCGACTCGAGCTTTTTCGGGCTATGAGGCTCTCTCTCTCTCTCTCTCACTAGCGGAGATTGATGTATGCGAGGGATAGAAAGGCTTGTCTGGCTACGGCTAATTGATTGCCCTCCGAGAAATTAGCTCACCCGCTATTTTCCGGTGTGCCTGGAAACCTCCTTTTTTTTCTTCTCCATCCCTCGCTCCTTTTTTTTTAGGTCGTTTAATTTAGCTTTGGATTCAGCGAAACATAATATTTGATCGTTACGGAAAGTCAAATATATTCTATTTTTAGCAACTTAACCAATATGAGTTTTCGCGTGATTAATCAAATATTGGGTTAATTAGAGCTTACATTTACTCTTCGGCGAAAGTTTGGGCCGGCAAATTTTCTTAAATACATAATAAGCAATGACTTTGTAAACTCGAGGAGATAAACTAAAACTAAAATTAGTATAGTTGGAAAACAGCAAACTAGCCAAGCTGATCAATTGTAAGAAAAGGCATTTCCCAGAGGAGAAAAAAAGATGGCCAAACGAGCCACGCAATTTTTCCCCCCGGTATAAAACGATCTTTTGGTCATTTTACTTCTTTCCTCGTTCCGCAGCAGTCGACGCTGGCGGCTAGTCTATTACTCTTTAATTCCACAGGAAATGAACGTCACGTATGTCTAGGACTGTGTGTACGTGTGCGGCTGTGAACGTGAGTGTGTGTCGCTCGTGCGAATTGCGGACTGCCGCGCGCAGCGGGATTTTTATCTCGCGGCCCTGGTCATTACCTCCGGTTTTTCCCGCACCGCCTACGAAACTCGGCCGCTTCTATTGCCCTCGGTCGCATATTAGAGCCGCTCCTGTATATCGCCTCGAACTAAATTATACTTTTTTACCCGAGCCAGCACTCGATTATACTTTTCACGCTGGAGGAGCAGGAGTCGTCTAACGTTTTTTTTTCTTTTTTTTTCTTTCCTGTCGATAACGTCTTTGATTCTTCGAGTTTCCTTTTTTTTCTTGTTCTTTTCTTAAGGGGTCGTAGAAGACAAGCTCGATAATGATGAAAATCGTTGGGATTTTGTCGAATTTCGCGATCTGCTTTGCTGAGCTTGAATTTTTAGAGTTGCCTGCCGACAGATAACTGAATGGCCGAGGGGAATCTTCCTCAATCTCTGTTGAACTCATTATTATTTTGATGATTTTGATAGGAAAAACTTTTTAAACCTGAAAAATTAGACAGAATTTGATGGGATATCTTTAAAGTATCTCATCTCTGCATCATGAGATAGAACTATAAAAAAAGGTTAATCAGTATACTCTTGAAATGTCAAGTTTCTCAATGGGCTAACTCAACAAAGGAATTCAATATTACCAAACAGCCATATAAATGACAGCGAAATTTCAAGTGTCATGAAAAAAGCATTTTCGAGGAAAGGCCAGTTTTCCCCGTGGCGTCGTACTTTGAGCCTCCCTCTCCCTCTACCTTCCTCGCACCCTTTTTTGCCGCACTCCGCTGAGACGGCTCTATTATTCGCTTTTCATTTTTCTTATCTTGAAGGCCTCCGCGCCTTCGAAGAAAATAACGAGCTGTCAATCATGCCCTTTCGCCCTTTACTTTCTCCCGACGTGGCACACCGAGCGCACCCAGTGTGCACGTGCCGATATTTCTTATTCCTTTCTTAAAAGCGTTTTATCTGCCGTCGGCTTAAATGCGCCGTAATTCTTGAGAGTGAGAGAGAGAGAGAGAGAGAGAGAGAGAGAGAGAGAGAGAGAGAGAGAGAGAGAGAGAGAGAGAGAGAGAGAGAGAGCGCCGCTCAGAGAGCGGTATTGTTGTTTATCGCAAATCCTAGGCTTTTTTTCTCTCAGCTCCACTGTTGCCTCTTTTACCTAGGGCAGTAACGTTTAAGCTTGAATGTATTTGGTAAAGAATCTAACGACTCTTTGCCTGCGAGATATCGCATTGTTACTTAATTTTTTCAAAGAACTAGTTACCTTCAAGAAATTCTCCCTTCCATTTCTCTCGTTCTCATTGAACATGCACAAGTCTCTGGCAAGTCATAACCCAAACGATTATAATCTCCGATGTTTAATTTAACGATAACTACCCGGAACTCTGGTTAAAGTCGCAGGCATTCATAGCGATAAGCTAACTGTGCCGTAAAAATGTTTGGTTGCTCCATAAGCCATCCGTCTGACTATACGCTTATCTCTACTACTGACATACATATCCTTTATCACGCCGTAAATGTTATTATTACGGTGTCAGCACAATCAGCGGCCTACAGCCGAAATAATACCCTCCTCCGGCTGGTAGCTCCTCTTCGAAGCCCATCACATCAGCCGTGGCTTGTTCATTACTTCGCCCGCGCAGCTCCCAGAGGGCAGCTCGGTTTTGAGCGACCAAACGTCGGGAGGGCGTGAAGCTCATCGCATCACGCGTCACGCGCGCCTCCAATATCAGACGGAACGAGGCTCGGGCGCCGCTATTCGCGGCCTCGCGTTATAACCCGCGTGCGGGCTGAGCCAGCTTCCTACAGCTGATCCCCTCCCCCTAGCCACTACCCCCCTCTCTGTGTGGCCGGGGACAAAAGAGCGCGGCCACGGCACGTCGCGCGCACGCTAGCAATGGCTTGCGCCAGCCGCAGACTCCCTCTCTCTCTCTCAGCTCGCAACAGCCGGGATGATTAATAACGACGGGCTTGCAGCCTGCACTACCCCCTGGCCCTCCAGCCAGGCCCCCTCGTCTCCTCTCGGGCTCTCTCATTGTTCGTAGCCAGTGCCACCTCGGGCTATTTTCGCTCTTGCGAATATCAGCCGGGGCAATAAAACACATTCCTGATCCTAGTACGCTCGAGATGTTGCGCCCTGTAGGAGGCGTACGCGTAGCCAGCCCCTCCCCGGGCACCGCTCCAACGCTCGCACTCGCACAAAGACGCGCAATTCTAAGCTAGCACGTCGCGATCGAACGTGCTCCCAAGTCATCCCCTCTGCACGCCGTGATTTATCGCGAAGGGATAAGGAACAAATTGTTGCAGGGCAAGGCTCACGTGGTTCGAGCGAGCTCCGATCTATTCGGGCTGGTCTTTTTACGGGAAACTTGCTGGGTACAGGGTTATTAGAGAGAAGCCTGCCTGGCGCGGCTGGAATTTTTGGAATGCTCCGCCGGAAGCCTGCCTCCGGGAAAGTGGATGTTTCATTAGAGGGAATTTTAATTGACGGCTTGGAGGAATTGTCGTTTGGGACCGCAGCCGCTGCGGCTGCTAGTGCTCCTCATTGATTTGGGATGTTTCATTGAACAAATTGGGGGTTCAGCCGTTTTATTTAGTTTTTAATTTAGTCGAACGCTTTGGCTTCTTTTTATCGAACGTTTCATTATCAAACCGTATATGAATATTAATATTCCATTATTTATTCGTGCATTATTAAATTTTAAATTGAGCTATTTTCAAAATGAATTCATTATACAGTCATAAAAATGTTTGAGCAATAAAATTTTAGTCTGATTAAGTTCACTTTACGATAAATTTATTGGTAATTTCTACCTCTCACTAGGTATTCCTTAATGTTCTGATTTTCCAAGTATTTTTAATCAATGTTTCAATTGACCATTCCAACAAGTGTTAAAAATCTATTAATATATTTTCTTTTCTCTTACTCTCGAAACGTCAATAGCTCACGTTTCATTAGCTTCGTCACTGATAGGTCAGCCTTGTAACATTAACTCGAATGCTCGTTAAACTCGAGGGTCGCGTTACGAAATTTTCGTTAATTAAAACCTTCTTTCGAAACTCTCGCAAGCACCTTCCTGTTTATTGGTACACACGAAAAATCAAAAAGAAAAACTGCTTCAAATTAAAAAAAAGAAAAGAAAAAGGGAGAGAAAAATGAAGTGCAGACGAGAGCCAGAATTAAAATTAAGGTAGCATGAGAAAAGGAATGTAAGGAGTAATCGGGGCTAGAGGCGAGGGAAGTAACTGCACGGGGGTGTGTGCGCTCTGCGGTAAATTGCCGGGGCGCGTTGCTACTGCTGCTGTTGCTTCGCGGCAAAAATCGAACGATCTGGCAAATTTGCGCCTCGGCTCCTCCTCCTCCTCCTCCCGCTCCCTCCCTAGCGAGCCCTGTTTTTCCCGCGCGACCCCCTGCAAATTGCCACACACTCGTTATTACCAATTTACATTTCAAACGGGGAGGTGGCGGAGAGGGTAGGATTGCCAAGCAAACAAAACGAGAAAATGGCTTGCTTTTTTTTCTTTGCCGTCTAGCTTTAGAGAATCGTCGAAATTACGCTATGGTAAAAGGGAGAAGAGAAAAAAAAAGAAAATTTACGTTAGAAAGGGTAAAAAATGAATGATGTTGAATTTTGCGTAAATGAAACCGGCTCACCCGCGAGTTTGGGGATTGGATTAATTAGAGAAGAGGAGGGGAAGTGTTGGAGTTTACCAATGGGAGTGTCGCTGATGAGTTTTGTTGAATTCTTTTTGTTTCATTTGGAGGGGCGGCGGTGGGGAGAGGGTTTGGTATTATGAAATTTCGCGCTATCCACGAAAAGAGTCGGGGACGTTCATCAATATGCAAGCCTAGCCTGTACAGGATATTAGCTTTTCAAAGTGGTTGAAAAATATTCAAGATTGAAATGGGCTTTTAGAAAATTTATTAAATGAAAGTCGCTTGATGAAGGCGAATTTCTGTTGCGAGAGAGACTAACAATGAACATACCAATAGAATATTAATTTTTTACATTTGTTCCCTTTTGTTGTTTTTTTCGTTGTTATTTAATTTTTATGCAAATTCAGCGTGTGATTGTGGTATTTTATCGGCTTGATAACCTTTTCTCTTTGATTATACAAAAGTGGAAAATGTGAAAATAAAAGCGGCTCTGACAATGGGCATATATTTTTAAATTTCATAATGCACTATCTTAAATTCAATTGTATCGAGAATAAAAGCATTTTTAACTAAAAACGTAAATTCAATTCTACGTTTGTTTAATGTATTATACTTTAAAGCTATAAAGCTTACAAGGTTAAATATAGCGATATCAACTTTAGCGTTCAGAAAAAATATATTTATTTTTTGGCAGCATCATGTAATGCATTTAAAATTTATATTTATATAAGCAGCAGCCATTAGCGGGGTACTTAAATTTGGACCCTGTTTCAACGATTTATGGCAACAGTTCAAGTATTAACTGCTATTAGTCCCTGCTAATTACTCTTTTAATTATGTATACTAAGAATCTTATTTTTCCCCTATACAATTTTTAACATTACTTTAGTAAAATATGGGTCTAGGTCATACAATCCTGAGTATAAAGACATAATCCAATTTCATAAAAACTAATATAATGAACGCGACTATTTATCGAATAAGCAATCGCTGAAAATATTCTTAATACTCAAAGCGTTTATTATTCGTAAAAAATTAAAGTATCATAAGACATAACTGAGTAAAAGCTTGATGCAATAAACAAATCGCACAATTTCCTTTTCATCGATTTATCGAGTATGCGCACTTTTTGAAATTGCAAACAACCCGATTAATTCGTAAAAGAGCTCCAGCGAAACGGCATAATAAGTTTTATTAAGCAATAAAACGTGCAAGCTCGTGCGGATCCCAAAAACAAAGCTTCGTTTGAAACGAGTTCAACCTCTGCTCCTCCTCCTCCAGCCAGCTTCCAATATCACCGAGAAAATATCGGCCTGGTAGCCAGATATCCGTAGGCTCGGCACGTCGCTAATAAAAAAATTTGAATTTATCATACAAGCCCCAGGCCTTCGGACCGCTCTGCAATAACAACTTTACGGTGGCATAAATATTCGAAGGGCGGCCAGGTGAGCGAGGGGGCTGTTGGTAACGCGGCCTCGAGCCCGAGCGTTGGCTGATGAATTCCAATGACACGTGGCGAGAAACGGGCCTTCTCCCCGGAGTGACGCGGCAAAGGGAGAGCGAGAGGGAGACTCGGTTATCCGCACTCGCGTCGCTGCTCTCCGGGGTGCGCTTGGTAATGACGAGGGACCAGGCCGCTCGTTCGCACGCACTACGGGCCAACAACTCTTTAATGCCCAGCGGCTGGATTGCTCGAGCCAACATCTCTCGCCCCGTCTCTTTCTCTCGCGGCGCGTTGGTTCGGGGCTTAATGAGCCTCGCCACGCCCACGCTTCGATAAATTTCGATGGACGTCATCCCTGATCCACTCGCCAACCCTCTTCCACCCCCTCTGTTTCGACTGTTTATTATTATCTTCTTCGGTGACGACTGCCGATGAAAATACGGCTATTTTGATTGGGCAATGGAAAATTTGGGAGTCCGGACTAAATGAGGGTTGTTAAGGGAGGACACGCCGAGGGCAAAGGTTTTTCTAAAGTGTTTGTTTTACTGAAAATATACTGAGGCGGAGAAAGAATTACTGCGCTCGGATTTCTCCCCGTAAACGTGCTAATTTGAGCAAATAGAGATGTACGAGGGCTTTATCGGTCATGCAACATCTGAATCTTGATTACATGTCGTGATAACCTCGGAAAAATAAAAGCGTGCATTTAGCGAAAAATTCGAGATAAATATTTGACGAGACAAATTTATAGTAGAAAATCTCTATAACGAAAAAAGTAGTAAGTTGATTGTCGGTCGGTTATCCATATAAAAAATACCTTTTTTCTCTCTCTCGAAAAAACCCTCATCAATCAGCAGCTAATTCAATATCAGCCTAAACAAAATGAACCACAAAAAGGGTCAAGATCCCCTATTGTTTCATGCCGTCACTAAAAATTCAACAGATTAAGTGAATGAAACAAATGAAACGATAATTACAACTTAACCAAACCATCAATAACTCAACGTTTGTCCAATATCCTCGTCAAAGTTTACTTTCCCAACTAATGCCGATCCCTTTGCGGCGCATAGCGCTCCAGAAACCTAATTACCCCCAGGCCCATATCGATAATAATCTCACTCGAGACCAATGCTCGGCCACTGCTCAGCCAAACAAGACAAACGAGCGAAGCGCGTTAACAATCCGCACGATCTTTTTTCCCCCCATTCGCCCCCTCAGCCGCACTGCTCGCGACGTTTGAATAAACGCTCTCGCACGCTTCCTTCGCCGCACGCAATCCCATCTCTCCTGCGATCACGCAATTGCCTCGTAAACACTCGTGACGTCGTTGCCGCCTACCCCTATGGAATTCCTCGAGGCACACGCTTGGACAGAGCGTAGCCTTCGAATCTGTCAAGCGCTTCGTGCCTTGACAACGAGGCAAACGCGCCTGTATAGATCCCGAAAGAGCGCAAAAGTTTTTTCGCACGCGAGCTAAAAAAGCGTCGACGAGTGACATCGGTAGTTTCTTTTTTCGTTGGACGAGGGACGGGCTCGCGACGAGGAGTGGCGCATTTTCTTAGGGCTTAGGTTTTGCCACGACAACTGCCAGTCTTGAGGATCTCGCGTGAGGATGAACGATGTTTACGGTATTTCTTAGCCTCGACCCACTTTTCCAAAAGTTTGGCTTTTCGCTAAGAGTAATTGATTTTCTTCTAGCGCTATGGACGACAGCTGAATATCTCTCAAGTTTGTGCTATTGCAGGGAGTTTATATTCAATAGTCATGTAGCGAACAAGCGATACCTGCAGACAAAACAAGCCAGCAGCCTGAGAAAACATTAGCTCAACAGCTATTAATTCATCTGGCTGAGTCAATGAAGCAAATTAGGCCAGGAGTAATGTGCGAAAAAGCGGCATTTACGGGTGACTGGAGGGAGGGGCTGGGGGGGGGGCTAAGGCAAACTCGGCGTTACCGAAGATTAATCGGGGCCGAATGTCGGCGAGGAGTTCTAGGAGCTGTTCTCGATACAATAACACCTAGCCGTAGCCAGGGGGCGAGAGGTTAGCAGTAGTGCTAGCGAAACGGCTCGGGCATTAATGGCATTCCGCTGTCCACGCGTTGTACACCTGGAGAAGCGCGTCGCGCGATTAATCATCGCCCCTGGCAGCTATGTACATTAACGCCGAGCACGTACACGCGCGAACTGCCGGAATACCAGGGAGAGAGAGAGCCAGTCCTTTTATTTTACTAGTGCTGTCAGGCCGAGTTTACCCGGGCTGCGGCCTGCTCATGTAAATGCCTAGGCGATGTAATTTTTCCTCGCGCTTCCACTTTACGGGCTGCGCTTTCTATTGCTCGTGCGGACACTGCTGAAATGCGTGCGAGACTTTGTTAAGTGCCTCGAGAGTGGAATGGTCCCGAGTACGTGGTCATTAAAACGATTCGAAAAGGGGGCTTTTTCCATTTTTTTCAGCTTGTTATGGATAAACGAATTGTTCAGGATGTTCTAGGAGAATTTGCATGTTCGGTGCTTGACTGTTTTTAATGATGGCTCGCGAGTTTCCCTCCTCAAGTGCTATGTACAGTTGGGAGCTTTTTTTGTTTGTCTAGAAATTTTTTAGAAAAATTGGTCGAGTCTTACAATGCCTGCTTTTATTATTTTACTACTATCATTCGAGTTTTTTACGTAAACGTGAATAAAAGTATTTTGACTATGTCTTTTGTATTTTAACAATATTTAGAACAATATTTAGAAACAATAAAAAATGTAAAATTTCGATATAAAAAATTCAACATTTTTACTCTTTGATGAATAAAAGAACAAAGAAAAAAACACAACTGATATTTTTCTATGTCAATATTTATTTTTACGCACATAGTTACATTTTTGAAAAAAAAAAGAATTTTAGTGGAATTGAACATAAAAAATTTATGTATTTTGCAATGTTAGATTGGTATTTGTGTAGACTTTTGAAAAAAAGGAGGAAAAAAGTGGAAAAAAGTCTTTTATTTGAGTACATCGGTCCAATTGGTTTGTGGCGCGTTGTAGGTTCAGTTTTGTTGACTGCAAATTCAAACTAGCTCGTACGCAATGATGGAAATGCTAATTGATTGCGTGTTCCGCGAGCTTGAACCGATTTGCAAATATTTCACCATTTCGAAATTCACAACTATGGAAAAGAATTTGCAAGCCGACAATAGCAATATGCCTAGAATTCATAACGCCGATCGCGAATTCATGCGGACGTTAGAAAAAACGTTGTAACGTTGACTAATTAGTTGAATAAATAATTATCAAGCGTTAATGATCAATCACTATCGAATCCCTGAAAAAAGGATAAAAATAACAGACACAGCAAATTCATCAAATTTTTCTTTCGCTCGGAGTGAAATAAAAAGGTAAAGAAAGGAGTTCTCACGTTTTCCAGCTTGTGGAAAAACAGAGGCTAACGATCTGTAAACGCCTGGGAGGCATTATTCAATCGCGCGGAGCTTCTGGTCTGCTAACAAAGGAAATAAAAACCGATCCTTTCCTTATCTTTTATTAAGAGCTTGCGCTTTTTCGCCACTGGGAATAAGGTCGATCCGGAAACGGATCGAAAGTGGCGCTGCGGAATACGAGACTTCCGTTGTAGAGCGTAAAAGAGTATGAGCGCGGGAGAGGCTGGGGGGAGGAGGGGCCGGGGCGGAAAAAAGCGATTTCTCCACGGTTAATTCTTTCATCCGAGTGGCGTGCCGAGGTGGAATCGAAGCGTGCTCCTCTAGCATTAGCCACTTGCCCTCCCTTTCCCCCACAGACGCCCAAGTGAGAAAGAGGGAGAGAGATAGAGCGCGAGTGCCGTTCTTTCCTTTAATTCCCTGCAATCCCAGAGCCAATGGGCTGCGATTCCAAAGGAAAACAGACCGACACGCCAGGCCTAGTCGATGCGCATCTACATAGCGACGGGGTAGAGGTGCTGCCGCGAACTACCTGTCTCTTAATGGTCTTCCTGGCATGACGAGAGCTCGTAAGCTCGGGGCGTCGATATTAAAAATTTTCACGAGCCACAACCCTAGCTTGGCTTGCTTGCCTTGATTACGTTCAATGATAGTGTTTTCTTCTCCACGGCTCTCTCTCTCTCTCTCCCTCTCTGCGCGCTTGCGTTTTAAATCTGCGGAAACGTTAAAGCTGTAACTGCACCTTTCCTCGCGTGTTTACGACTCGCAGTATTTTCGACGCTTATTAGGATAGCCGTATACGCGCTTTACGACGACAAAATAAAAATCTTATCGGCGTTGAGCTCCTCACCATAGAATTATATTTTTTTCTTCTTTCAATTTCTGAAGTTCTTTTTTTTCATTCAAAATTTTTCAATTTCCAAAGCTCGTAGATCAGCAGGATAAAGACGGTTGGACAAGTGCGAGGAAACGGCAGTAAATCATCCGAGCGTGACGTTGGCCGCGTGGCAATTAGCTGACGTCAACGGACAACGACGCTGGTAGGATCGACGAACCAGCAAGCTCTTCCTCCTCTGGCCCGCTCGGCGTTAGCTATGCATCAGCCGAATATCACTTAACCTGATGACGGATAACGTGGTAGCTTCGATTGACACCGGAGTAGCAGCTCCCGCGCTGACCTATCTCGGGTCGCATAATACCCGGCCGGAAGAGCCGATATCCGCCGAATGAGCTTAGTGACAACCTAGCCCGAAAAGCACATTTTTCACGCGCTTTAGCTGTACCTCGAGCTGTTTAATCGTTAAATTGACGGGATCGCCAAAGACTCGGATAAGGATACGCTCATTGAAATTCAGCGGCTCGGGAAATGAAGGCCTTTTCCTTTTTACAGCAACAGCAGACTCTCTCTCTCTCTCTCTCACTCTCTTTCTCTTTCTGTATAGCTAGTGTGTATAAATGTTAAAGAGCCTGCTTTCCACGGTTTCTCGGTTGCTCTTCTTTTTCTATCCGGGAAATCGAAGGGGAGCTTGCTTCCGCTCTTTTGAGTGTTTTCCCAGCTCAATGCTCATAGGTAAAAGGGATCCGTTGCTTTTTTTGTACTTGAACGCTTTTTCTCGACTACCACTCGCTCTGGCTCGATTTCATACTAGTCCGATTCTCCGCTGTGTGTGTATAGTGCCCAAGGTACAGAGCTATACCATGACAGATTTTGTTTTTTTTCTTTTTTGTCAATGAAAGAAAACTCAAGGGCTTATTATGTAGTCAATGATCTAAGACGTAACTTTAAGAGTGTATACCAAATGTTGCAATGAAAACTGCTGTTTCATTGCATATGTTTTATTCGTAGTTTGGATAGTTTTATTTAATTAAGAATTTTATAAAATATGTTATTCTGAGATAAAACATCATTTGAGAAGTCAACATTATTTCCACTTTGGAATAATCCACGGAAATCTTGGTTTTCCTTTTTAGGGAAAATTAATTATTTAAAAATCCCTTCATTGCAGTTTCCAATTTAGTAGACACTTCAAATATTTAATGATATTAAATATTCATTTCCTTTCTTTAAATGTTTAACATCTAAATGAAAGATCCTGTTTAATTTTACTTTTACATCCGAGCATGAAATGAATTTTATGAAATGTTGTGGAAGCTCTGCATATTCTGATGAATATTTGCATGAGGTTACACGAGTTTATATTGTCTTAACGGAATTAACTTAATATTCAAATAAAATGTCTTAATACTTAACATTACGATTCGGCTAAACACCCTCGAAAAATATTGTTCCCCAGAATCATAGAAAAGAAAAGTTTCAGAGCAGAAATCTAGCAATTCTAAAAATAATCTTATGCGACCCGTCAAATACAGCATCAAATTCTCCTTTGATAAGGGCACAGCACATTCTCCACTCTCAGCCGCCATTCTCAATTTCTATCAATTTTATCCCCGCGGAGGCGCACATACATCCCTCGTGACTAACATCGTTCGTATCAGCAGTGGCAACTAAAACTAGATATCCGCCAAGCATTTCCGCGCACGGCTGCGAATTACGTCCAGCGTCTAGCGAGCGTGATACGCCCGAGGCTTGTCGCGTTGCCGCAAGACTGTCATGCGAATTCGATTTGGCGGGAGCACATCCCTTGCTTATTCCCAGGCGAAAGTTAGCTCCGAGTCGCGCCAAGGCTAATTGCCTTTCGCTAGTCGGTTATTTTGGGAATCGAGCCCAGCTGCTTTCAAATTATTTCGGCGAGCCTAAAGAAATCTGGGAGTTAGGAGGCTATCGAGATAGAGGCCGAGCATCAGTGTGGACTAGGGATCTACAGAGGCCGCATATTCACCACTTATACTCTCGCGCGCTGTATTTCATTTGGAAAGCTAAGCGCGTGAAACGTGAGGGGAATAACAACGATGACAGGACGTTTAGGGGAATAACGAAAAGGCCGTGTCCGAGCTTTCTCCGGCACACATGCGCGCATTTACCGCTGGTCGTCACAGAACGCGATTGTTATTCCGGCTCCATTACCGACCTCTCCCTCCCTCCCTCTCTCTCTCTTTGCCGAGTAGCAACAACCCCTTTCGAGAGCTCGACCCTGCTGGGCGCGTAATTGCTTTCGGGAATTCGGACGGGGAGGAGTGTAATCCTTAGGAGATGACTTTTGGGCCGGACGGCTGAAGGCTCCCGCGCACGTACGTTACGAGAGAACGTTGAAGGTCTCACTCTTGCTAACGGACCGGAGAAAATCCCAGGCATTATTTCGAGAGCTAACTGGACCAAATCCCCACGTGTGCCTGCCTGTTTGCTAAGAGATTCGGCCGTATTTAAATCATGCAATTTGTTTTTAATAGCCATTCTCCTGCTAGCCCAGAATTTCTTCTCTTGACAAATAATGCAAATTGTCATGAGATTGGTAAATGGAAAATATTTGGCTACTATTGCATTTTTGGTAAATCGAGAAAAACGATATTTACTCAAATAAAGTTTTCCATCGAAACGCTCTCTGAAATCCAGTCGATTATCTCGATTGCGCAAGTGCCATGGTTGAAAAATCCAAGCGAGTAAAGTACCCAAGACAAGGAACAAAAGGAAAAACGTAAAAAAAAGGTGAAAAAAAATCGACGGAGAATTCGCAGAAAATTTTCTTTCAGCCACGTAAGAGATTACGCTCGTCATTCATCGAGTGTCGAGGTATATAGCGGCGGTAGTAAAAGCGCCTTACACCTCTCCCCCCTCTCATCGGCAATAAGCGAAAAGCCCGGGTGCAAAGAGATTTTTGCCGGCTCCGAGCCAATGAAAAGCCGCAGCGGCAACAGTTATCGAGTGTTCCCTCTTGTTTCCAACATCAGCCGCACACTAGCAGCGCATTTTCCGGCTAGCGGGTTAAAATCGCGCTAGCAACGTCCTTAAAAGCCACGCCGCACTCATCCGGCTCTACACTAAAACCACGCGCTATACAACGAACGAGCGCCAACGTTTCAATAGGCGTATCGTAGAAACCGCACAAAAACGCCCGGGGGATGGTGCCGGCGGGAGGGAGGAGGGACGGGCTCGGGGTGCGCGCGTATCATAGGAGAGATAAAGAGCGACGGCGCCGCTGAGAGATTAAGGTAATCCCACTCGGCTAACTGATGACGCTCGTTTCAAAGGTTTCAACAGATTAATTATTGCCGAAGTGACTGAGGAGGGCTGGGGGGAGGGGAGGCTCGATCGACGACCGGACGTCGCTGCACGCCGCTGTCGCTTTTTTCGATAAGCTCTCCTTTTTCTCTCTACCTCCCGCTCTCTTTCTATCTCGAGCCTTTTTGCGCCAACTGGCGAATAGCCGTGGCCCAATAGGGAAGTACACGCCAGAGTCGGCTTTGCTGCTTTTCTTTTTGTCTTTATGGATGATATTAGCTGCGACGAGCGCGCGGGAGGGAGAGGATGAGATGGGGTTTGGCTGGCGATCGATAAGCAATGCCTGGCCGTTTCGGCTTAGGATTTTAAAAGTTTGATGCTTGTCACGAGTCGTTTTGTTATTTTAGGTTGACGAGAAAAGCTTTTACATCGGGTTAAGCGAGGATACAGTTATAGCTTCACGTTGTTGTAAGATTAAGGTACATTTCGTTTTTGTATAATGTAATCCAGGTAGTTAACGAAAAATGTAACTCGCTCGTTCTAATTTTTTTGTTCGCAAGCACGGCTTCATCGAACAAATTTAAACTAAACGAGGCGTCACTTTTGAGGCGTCGCTTGTAAGAGAAACGCATTAGTAAACGCGTAGCGCTCGAGGCGCATCCCTCCATTATCCACTCAAAGTAGTAAACAGTCCCGGGAGTCTCGGAGGGAAAATGCGCGTGGCAGAAGAGCGACGGAGAGAATAATAGCTCGGTGCGCACTGGTGTGTGTGGCTGTGTATATATGTATATAATCATCCTGGAACCGCATCCGCTTCGAAGTTCAGCGTTGCCGCGTTATCGAGAACAATTAGGCGCTGCTCTTTTCGCTGGTAGGCTCTGTGTACGAGGCGGCGTCCCGATAATTCCCCGTTCCGTCGCCATGGGCGTAAAGTCATTAAGGCCATCCCGAGCGTACGCGCGCGAGAGCATTTCGCCTAATTCCATTGCGCGCGGACGGAACTCCAGCTCTCTCTCTCTCTCTCTCTCTCTCTCTCTGCAGTTCCTCCCCTTCCTCCTCCCGCTCGTTATCCCTCTTTGATGCAAACTCGGCCCGATGTTTCCATCTGCGCGTTCTCTCCTGTCTGCGAGAGCTCTCGCAAGCGTATATGTAAATATGCGCGGCGGTACTCGCTTTCACCGCGGGGGCTTTTACGTCGCCGATGTGCTGGCGCGTGCTGTGTTTTGGAACTTAACGCCCCGTGCACCGGCGCTTGTCGCAGACTGCCTGACGACTGTCGAGCTGCGCGCATACATACACACCCCGGAGTCGCGAGCGCGCGGCCTTTAGCTGCCGCCGGCATCGACGTCGCAGCGAATAATGCGAGTTCGCGAATTTCTCCCGGGCCGCGTTGACATGTGGATCAGTCCTGGGGAGGCTAACCGGCACAGCGACAAACTGAATGATGAGAAAAGTATTTTCATTTCGGCCGCGCCTCGGCATAACGAAAATTTCATTATTATTGCCGAAATGGTTTAAAATTCAGATTTGAGGGGGGGGGGGAAGGAACTTCAAACGGGAAATGATAATTTTCATGGAAATGTGAGAGGGGTGTAATTTTCTCTCAAAACATCTCATCAGACTGGACCTCGGAGTTTGCCTCAGATTGTTTATATATACTTTTGGCTTAATTGCTATTTAATGTACGTTGGCGCGAGAATGTGAAAGTTCAATTATAGAAATTAGAAATCTTAGTTTGTTGATTTTTTACTTGTAATGCTATTTTGACAATTAATATTTTTTCTAGTTATAAGAGTAATTAAAAAGATTCAAAATTAAATTTGTTACGACGTTCTTACGCAAATCACAAATGCAAGAAATTAAAAATAATTCTTTTTTAAGTTGATGAAAGTATGTCATTTAAATACGCTTTTAGCAATAATTAGATTAACGAATAAGCATATTTTGACCTTGTTTTAGAAAAAGTTTAAATTAACTATATTCAGTTTCTAAAAAAATATATATATATATTTGCCACATATAGAATTTCAGCTGCTATAAAAATCTACCAGTGTTATGCCGGAACATTCATTAATGAGAGTTTGTACTACTTGCGTCTGCTTACTAATTAATGAGCATAGTTCACATTTAATAATAATATTAATTATATTAAAAAAATTATATTCAATTGTTAAATTTTTTTTTATTTTTTGGCTCTACTCATACAATGTAACTATTACAATTAAGATAATTTCCTCAACAAAGACATTATTCGAATACATTTGAGTAAGTAGTTAAGCAGTACGTTTAGTCAGCCCGAGGTCTTATTGGAATACCAAAGCATTTACTCATTAATGTTTCTACAACAAAGCTTGATTTCACATTACTCAGGGTAATTTTCATTATTTCAAAGTCATGTAAGATACCATTACATTAAAAATGTTTTTATTAATTGTAAATTCAAGTATTTACAATTTCCACTCACAATCATTTCAAATATATAACTTTTCACATTTTGAATCATCTTTCATGAACATTTTGATCACACATTGTCTTAAAATGAACCTACAACGCACATAAATTTTCCATTTACATTTTACATTTACATAAAGAAAAATTATTTCTGTATTCAACAGAAATCTCATCCACAAATCTCATCGTCCAATCAATATCTTTTCATTCTTCTCGTTGAAAAAATTA
This sequence comes from Anagyrus pseudococci, assembly GCA_030522585.1. NCBI lineage: Eukaryota > Metazoa > Arthropoda > Insecta > Hymenoptera > Encyrtidae > Anagyrus > Anagyrus pseudococci. Next base: position 50,778 of record JAPYYQ010001396.1, read on the forward strand.
AAAAGAACGGGAGGTGAGGATCAGTGATCATTGGTTGAATGAATGCGGTAAGCCAAGGGAATAATTTCACATTCCTAGTAGCACGTCGATCGTCGAAGGATCGAATCGTTCTCGAGGAGAGAAAAAAAGGGAGTCGCAGCTATCTAGAGAAGGCGTGGGCCTTGGGGATAATGGAGCCCACCGCTCGTAAAAGTAGATGCACTCAGAATAGCCTCGGACTCATTCTGGAATGCAGATAAGGCTGGAGTCAGAACAAAGTTAAATTGGCGAGATGCGGGTAGCCGAGAGCCTGACAGTGTAAAATAACGGGCAGCAAACACCGTTGCGAGAGAAGAGAGAGAGAGAGAGAGAGAGAGAGAGAGAGAGAGAGAGAGAGAGAGAGAGAGACTGGACTGCCACCCCGCCGCACGCGTGCGTATGAATGTTAATCCGAGGTTTATTTTATTGCGATTAGGAAGTTTAATAATGTATGCCTGAATGTTTGCTCTTTCTTTGACTAATAGCATAACGTATCAGCATACTCATTTATATGCCAGTAGTATAAGCCCGTATTTGGTCAGACGCGAATTTTAATTAGAAAAAAACTCCAACTCACGAGGTATTCTCTTAGCTTTTCACTCCGACTTATAAAATCATCTTGTTCAAGGGTAAAATTCTGTACTGAAGTAGCGGAGAGAGGCATGGAAAGAAGAGCATTGAATGTCCAACTCATCAGTTATTCAGCGAACGAGGGAGATTGATCCAACATTTCTCGGGTGCGAAGACACAATACATTTGACTAACAAATTGATTAACACGCCCCGCAGACAGGCCGCCGCTGCTGCTGCTTTATTATGCGCTAATTGGCTGCGGCACCCAAATCTGTACTTGTCATGTCTCGGCGAGCTTGAAGAGGAGCGAACGGTGGGAAGAAGAACGGGAAAACGAAGAGGGCAAGGGGGTAGGAGACAAATTCGAGCATCGCTTAGCAAACTCTTTCGTCGCGTCAGCAGTCCAGACTCCGCGATTAAAAGTGCTGGCAGACTAGATGGAGAGGGAGAGAAAGAGAAAGGAAAAGAGAGTCGCACAGCTGCCGCTACTGCGCACATGCCGCCTATCTTATGCTGCGGAAACGGAGCTGGCGTGTGTCCGCATCGCATGTAAATCTCCATTTGCCGAAAAGTTGTAATTTTCCGGCTGAGCGGATATCACGCGAGTGAGCGCGGCCAGGAAGTCCTGTTATAAATATTTAACGCCGGATATATGCGTTCTCCCTGCCTCTCTCTCTCTCTTCTCTTACTACTGCTCCTCCTTCGCCGTTATAATATTTCATGTTCTTGATTATTCGCCGCATATTGATGGCGGAAGGCGGCCCTTGCTGCGCTACTACCAACCTACTGGCCTCGCACTCTCGTTTATATACGACCGATGGGCGAATTATTGTCTGACGTACGCCCCTACTGCTCTCTAGTATAAATTTACGCGCGGCTTATTTATTTTGAGGCGAGCCGATGCAGTTATGGACATTGCCATCGAGAGAGCTAGTGTTGCACCGAGTTTAATATTCTCATTGTCTTAGCTCTCGCTATGTTTAATCGATACGTACATCAGCTGAAACGCGACTGATTTTTTTGTTCATTCTTTTGTATGAATTAAAAGTTTCTCGTAAAATGGTCCTTATTAACTTTGAGCTTTTTCATTTGGAAAATAATTGAAATTTAATAAACAACTCGTTGCAAACGAAACCTTTTTTGTTTTAAAGAATACTTTATTTTTCATTAGCTTTGACAGTTTTTTTTAGAAAAATTTAAGCTATTTTCTAATAAGCAGTAATAAAAAGTAAAATAAAAAATATCTTGACTAATTAAAAAGTCTCACAATTGATTGTTTTTGTTGAAACTTTTTATCAATTTCATAAAAACCTTCACAACATAAATCAATGCGATCAATGATTTTAGAATATATTACTTCAAAAAGCTTCGCAGCCAGAGCTAGGTTAAAATCCCGTAATACAAATATCGTATCTTGGTTCTCGCGAAAGGGCAAATCAATAAATCACGTTCTCCCCGTGGCACGACCAGAAAACTGGCCGCTGATTTTCATTTTTCGCAACCTCTTATCTCACCTATAGGGTAAAAGAAGCGCACCAGCTATGTGGCTATCCTTCCCGCATCTGCAAACTGGGCCAAAATTTATGGGTCGTTACGAACTCTTCTCTCGGACTGAAGAAGGGTGTAAGCGGGCGGCCTAGAAAAAAAGCGAGAAAAATGGCCGAAAAGACGGGCAAAGAAAAAGGGGGCTTTCGCGGTTGCTCGGCGCAAAAGAAAGTCGCGGGAGACATTTTAAGATTTCGTTATCCTCGTCACAAAGGAAGCGGCCGCGTAGGTGTGTGGGTCTGCGCGTCTGTCTGTTTTTTTTCTTCCTTTTAAACGAATGAAGCAAGAGAAAGGAGTTTCGGATGATTCGGCGACGTCGGAGCTAGCCATTTTTCGGGCGGGTTATATATACATTTACAATGCTGTCATACATTTATCTCAACGCTTCCACTCCACTTGTCCGCCCTCCACTTTTCCGGCGTGCAGACTCGCGCTCACAGAGCTCGTCCTGACCTTTTCGGCACTCTCGCGCGCACTCTGTGCCGCGCAGCCAGTGGAGAGCCGAGCGAAACCGTAAATTCCTTTTGACCCGTTCTCCCACTCGTATTCCCTCCTGCTATTCCTTTTTATTTTGCGCATACCTGCGGCCTCTTCCCTCAGCCCAGTAATCTCGGTATTTTTCTTTGTCTCCGCGCACTTTTCCCGCACTCCCGTTCTTCTTTCTTTCCCACTTCCTCCCCCCCCCCCCCCCCCCCCCCCCCCCCCCCCCCCCCCCCCCCCCCTCCCTCTTTTCTCTCTTTCCTTCCCTTCTTCTTCTCCTTTTTTTCTGACCGGCCATCTTCCAACACGCCATACTTTAAGTTCATTTATGTGCTGAAAGAAGACCATTAAGCAGGATCTTTAGAGCTTTCAGATTAAACTTTTTGATTACTTAACCCCTATAGCGTATTTTCTATTCTCTCATTTTTGTCGTTTTATTTATTTTTTACTTCTATGGAAAATAAAATACTCTGTTGTTTGAGATTTTATGCTATGCTTTTTTAGGGTTGTTAAATTTTTATATCGAAAATGGAATATGACGTCTAACGGAATATTTCTCTTCTGATTACGTAAACGCGGAGCCGCTCGATACCCATTTATTAAGTAGATTGTCAACAAATCTGTTTCCAGTATTATACGTATTATAATGCAGACTATTGTTTTCGTCATACCCGTTATTGATACTATTTTATAAACGTAAAACTTGTACAAATTTAAAAGTAGGTCACAAACATTTTTAATTAACGTAGGCTATTGTGATACATATTTTTTAATTTAATGTTATTAAAATTCATGGAGGCTACCTAGAATCTAAAATTGTTTAATATTTACTGCAATAAAATTCCTGGAGACAGAATTTTCAGCGGTATATTCTTTTTTCGGAAGCAGAACTTCATAAAGTAAAACGTATATATTTCACAAATAGTTTTGTTTTCATCTTTTATGTAAATGGAGATATGTACGTACACATGGAAGAATATTTCTCACGCAGTTAAAATAAAAAGGGCAGTAAATATAGCATGACTTACGTTACGCCTTTTATACCATTCTTTTGTTAGCGAAGAATGTGAAGTTGAGTAGATCGTAAAACATATTAATACCGCCATAAAAGAATACAACTGAAATCTTGTTTACTTCTCATAAACATGTCCCACGCTGAATATTTCAAAGCAAAAATTAAAATGACTCTTATTGATTTATACGTATTTAATATTAAGGTCACACAAAATTTATTTGTTTGGCCTTTAAAATCGGCATAAATTTGGTATCTTTGAGCGAATTGATGACGCTTCCTTTTTTTATAAAATGCTAATAAGCAAGTACCAGCGTACGCACACGTTCAAATGAGCAAATACGTATAATTGAAGTGGAAGCTATTTCTGCTGGCAAACAAGGGGACTTGTTTGTAAATCTATTGTAACCAAGGATTTCTATTGGTCACGCAACCGTTGTAAACGTCATTACGTGCGCAATACGGGATTAATGTAAGAATGACGAGCGGAAAAGTAAAGAGAGCCGAGGGTAGTCTAAAACGAGTCGTCGACGATGTCTGCTGCTTCGTCCGCTTAACTGCCAGAAGTCTGGGTTACCTGCTCACTCACAACTAGGCAAATAGGGCAAGTTTAGTTTATTTCTCTCCCTCCTCGCTATTTATTAAGCTTTGCACAAGGTATTAAAATGCTCTCTTTAAAATGGACTCGTTCAAAACGTTCTTTTCTAGTACTACATCTTTAACTTACCTACTGTACATCTTACAAACACCGCCTCGGAAAAAATTTTCATTCTCAAGCCCCATCAAAAGTATTCACTAAACACAAAAATCCTCTTTGATAAAAGCTCCAACGCAGGCCACACGCGTGCGAGGCACACAAAAATTCAGCAAATATTTTCCTTCAATTGAAAAGACACGCCAGGAGTTGGAACAGGGGAAGGGCCTTTGAGTCTCGCGCATGAAAATTAAATAAAGCATCCTTCATTCACTCTCGCTTTCTTTTTCACCACTTGACTCCCACTTCATTTACACTTGGGGCAGCTTCGCGCGCTCATATTTTTCTCTTTTATCCGCAGAGCAAACGAAAATCGGCGCAAACGTACTCACCGACAGCCTGGCTAAAAAGTATCAGCCTCTGCTCGTTTTCGTTTTACTCCGTCTATTATTGCTCGCCCTAACGACGTTCGCGCGCTCATGTGTGTAAGCGTGTGTGTGTGTGTGCTTCCGGTGACCAAGAATTTACACCGCCGGCCACGGAATTCTGGCAAGTCGTCTACTCTCGAGATTCCTCCCGCTGTTGTTTTTCCCTTCCTACTCTCTCGTCCTTTTTCCCTTTTTTCCCTTTTCCACCTTCTATAGCGCATACTGCCTAACTCCTCTTGTTTAGCTTCGTTTCATGAGGGCGAGAGTTTGTGTGCACTGCGAAACCGTACCTCTGCACCAACTGGGCTCTCTCTCTCTCGCTTTCTCATTCACGTGCGCGTTGGCGCTACCGTAATTGCGGCGTAAATATACAAGCGCCCAGAGACGCATATTTTTTTTTGTCGCGAGACGCGGTTACGGAATTGCTTTGGTTTGCATAGTGTAAGCTGCGTGCAGGAGGTTTCACATACTTTTAGTTTTCTCCCTCTCCCGTTTTTTTTTTTGGTCAATGGCAAACACGAGCCCCGGAGACTGCATTTTTGTGGAAAAGCGAAGTTTTTTTCGAAAAGTCTATTCAAACGTACTCGCAACTGCGGGATTTGCAAAAAAAAAAGAGAAACAACAAATGGTTGGAATTCGTTTGACATAAAGCTTGAAGAAATCATGTTATTTTATTTTTTATTGTTATTAATTTAAGAAAATTAAAATGTAATTAACGCTAATTTAAGCTGATAAGATTTTACGAGATTTTTAATTTATGGAAATATTTTTAATGAGATTCAATACGCAATGGTCTTTTTAATAAAAGCGTGTATTAATTTAAGAATTTCATTTACTTTACAGATTCATCAGGAAAGGTGACGAGCTGAGTCCTCCTCGGCTTCAATATCAGCATTATGCGGTTTATTTTGGTCCTGGTAACTCTAATTCTGGAGGTTCAGCTTTACTTTACAGGTAAAATTAAACCAACTCAAAGCGATAATTTAAGGAAGAGAATTTAATTAAAAACACTATTTTGAATGAAACACGTACCTGGAAAAATGAACATCCAAGAGCAATTATTTGCAATTATTCCTTAATAAATTATAGACTGCTGCTAGGAATTTCTATAAAATGAAATCGAAGCAAGTTTTCGAAATAACTAAACTTAAATTGATGCTATTTATAAATTTTATAATTTAATTTGTCTGGAAATACCTACAAAAGTAATCGGTTCAACGATCAAAATTATTAATTTTATTTTGAATGAGAGTACATAAATGTATTCTAGATTTTATTTTTTTAATTTTACAAAAATTTCTCATTTTCTTTTTAACTTTTAATCAAAAGTTTGTTAATCTAACTATAACTTACATAATTTTTAAGAGTTAACCTTTTGACCTTTTGTATGCTCATACATCGTTGATAATTCGATAAAAACTATTCTGATGAAAATCCAAAAAATGTGTTAAGCTCTCTAATTTTGTTTTTTAAGGGTCAAAGTAAAAACTTTTTGTCTAGTTACTAATTTTTCATTCCTGAAACATCTACATGATAATTCAAAAAAGTATTTTAAAATAAATGTTAAAACCATAAAAAAACTATTAACATTCAAATACATTTTAATAGCATCTGTAAAAACTTTTCTTCAAAAAAATTACTATGGTAAAAGAAAGTCTTTCGCCTTTAGTTACAAATTTATCGAATAACTTCATCGGAACGAAGTAAAAAACTTGGGTTCTTAAATTGGTGAAAACTTTCGTTGATTAATCAACATTTAAGTACAATCGATTCCCAACCCGCGAGAAAGATAGAAAAAACGCAGCCAGTTCAAGAGAGCTATGTGATGGTATCGAGAGTAGCTAAGACGACGAAACTGCGCGCGATAATTAAATCCTTTTTTGCAAGTATAAAAGCCGCGCTTAAAGTGCGCGCAACTTTTCTTCGCCGCAACGTACAAATCCCTTGGCCGTGTTTTTCCCTAAATCAAATAAATTACACTGCCGCCACGGGGACTACTGCTGCAGCAACTACCGCTTCTTTTATACATCCTCGAGCCAACGCTCGCACGTGGACAGTCGTCTCAAGCCTCGAAGATTTATTTTATGGCTCTGTGGTCGCCCGAGAGTTACGGTGAATAAAAGGGGAGGATGAGCAATACGCAGCTTCTTTTAACGCAAGCTTCTTAGCTGCAATCGACCATTGCGAAACAAAGAACTTTGAGTTTGATCTTTAATAAAGTACGTTTTTTGCACTTGAAAATTTTATTACCCCTTTAAATTTTTGGCGAATGAAGGGCTTCGATGTATTCACGAGGTTCGAGAGAAAATGGATTGCTTCGGAGTAGAAAGTCACTTGCAGATATAGTGTAAGAGGTCGGTAAAACTGAAATAGCCTTTTATTCGATTTACAAATTTAAGACTTGGATATTTTTGGTAAATTTAATCTTGCCCTTATTTCAGATACATGATTTAATACCGACAATGTTATTAATTTTGACCTAAAAACTGGCAAAATAAAAGAAATTTTCCATAACTAAAAAATTTGAGACTTTTTTTGTTCAGTAATTGATTTTATAACTGATTTCTCTTAGCTTGACATGTTTGGCTTCGTAACCTTTTTTCCTCGTCAATTTTAGAATTAAAAAATGTTAGGCAAGGGAAAGTGTAAGTTCCGCTGGTTTGCGTCAGTTGGTTTCGCCTAGAAAACACTTAATTCGAACGGCCCTGATGTATGACAAGTAATTTCCGGTTATCGTGAGGGTTATCTCGTGGCGGTGCAACTTTCGTCTTGTTAGAGAGCCGAGAGCTTTCTGGCAGGCTTCCGACTTTTGGCAAGCTTTGGGAAGGGGGGGCCTAATTGTTAGTTTCAGCGTTTCCGGACGTCGTCGACTTTTCACGTACTCTCCGACTTTGCGGCCGCGTTCCTTTTTTTCTCAAACGTGATGGCTTAGCAAAATAGCCAGTTACTTGAAATTTCATCGTCCTTACTTGCCACACGATCGCGTTACTTTTTTTCTAATTTAATTTTGGACACGGTAACTTTAAAAGGAAAAAAAAAGAAAATTAGTGCCCAGATATACGGACATTTTTATGTATCATGCATTTTACTAAGATTCATGAAGTCGAGATGTTTTGCAATTTCGGAAAAGGTTGGCGTGTATCGAAAATGTTTGCTCTCGTGCTTGCACACGTAACATCTGAATTTTTGATACCGGCATCGTATGCTCGCTCGCCAGACACTGAATCCTCCCCACCCATCCAGAAAAAAGCATAACATTTTATGATTTTGATGCAACGTAAATGTTTGAAATATAAAATTTGGAAAAATACGATTTCAATTTCCATCGCTATCCCTCGTAACTTTAAAATTCCAATAATATTTTGGAAAATTTAATTAAATTCAAATGTTTTGAATTTTTTAGTTATTTCAATGTATACCTATTTTCTCTTCTGATGAATCCTACCAAAAAACTACTATTTCGTCGAATATTATCTATTCAAAATCTATTCAAAATTTAAAAAAAACAATCGCGTGCCTCGTTTTATTTACAGTTTTTTTCAAAACCAAAACTGAAATATTCATAAAAATATTCTGTTATCACAAAACCTTTGTAATAATGAAAATAATTCTGCAGACCAAAAAATATTAGAATAGCAAGGAAATTTAAGAGAGCAAGTAAAAACTGATTCCTGAAAGAAAGGAAGACCTGAAAATCGTGGTTAGAGACGCGAGTAACGAAGTCGTTAAAGAAAGTTTTTTACAAGAGAAGCCTACGATCTATAGGAGAAGAGCTCGACGAACTGCTCGTAAAACGAAAATAATACCTAAAGAGTAAATGGGATCTTGGATGTTACCCACTTCTATAGGGATTCGAGAGAAATTCGAGAAATGAAGGCGACGTACGTGGATAAAAAAATCTACACGGATGTAGATCATTATATTATATAGATAAAATACGTAAAAATTTATGAGCTTTTTATTTGTTTCGTCCAAACTTTGCCTTTAAAATTGCTCTGAAAGCAGCATCATCATTTAAAGATAGCAATCTTACTTTTAAACAAGAATTTTTGTTTCAACGCTCCAAAACTGTTGAGTAGAATATTGGCTCCCGAAAGTACCAAATTTAATAATTAAGGCGACTATGCCGTGTATTGATAAACCGAGAACTCCGTGACCCCTTTTCTCCCTTTCTTCATCTTCTTATTCCTTGATGTACGCGAATTAGCTCGGTAGCAATGTTCTACAGGATCAAAAATACGTTGGTATGTTACCAAAAAGACGATTATACATTTCCTCTCTTCGTGACACGTACGGGTGCTCAGCTGAAATTTCGGGATTAATTCAATTGACCGCCGCGAGCAAAGGGACGGACGCGTGTCGAAGGAGTAGCGAGCTTACAAACTCCTTCCGGGCTTCCCCGGCTTCGTTTTCAATTCGTGTCTCTCGTCTGCACTGGTACTTAACTTTGCCAGCCACATCTGATCCCTTCAAGACGCTTCTCCCCAGAGATAAAAACGTAAAAATGTTAGCGAGAAGGCGAGAGAGGAATTGAGAGGAATTCTCGAGAAAAATTTAATGGCCTTGGGAAAGGACCACTTTATGGCCGTGTGTGTATCTGTGAGAATGTACATGCGCGAGAGGGTGGGGGTCAGGATGAAAGATAGAGGCGCACGTGCACGTGTATATACAGCGAAGCGAGAGAGCGCTCGTGAATTACATCCCAGGGAATCGCGCACACGTGAGCTGCCAAGCGTCTGTACCCCTGGCCCCCGCGCAGCCCAGCCCCCGACCCGGAAGATCGTAATCTGATTCCGAGGCTCCGCGGGCCGCGGCAATTGCGCGCGATGTTCTAATTTGGGTTGCGCATCGTGCCCCTCCCTCTTCCTCCTCATCCTCCTCCTACCCCGACAACCGAGATTCGCGTAAAATATGTGCGCGCGCGAGCGCATGAGAGGCGGACGCCTGGGGAAATTCAATAGTGCCCGTCGCACCTACGGCAAAATCCGCAAAACCAATCGAGCCGCCACACTACCTGACAAGTGCACATATCATATTGCTCCTATACACGTGTCTTACTCTATCTCCCCTTCTGTCCGTTACACCTCTCCTCTCTACTCTCCTGCTCATCCCATGGAGCATGCATATATTCATGTTTCGAGGATATCTAATGCAAGGAAAATTCAGCCCTGTCATCTTCCTCCAAGTGTGCTGAGACAAATTACTTCGCTAAGATCTCAGCCTGGTGTTATTGAATTTTTTTTTAAGTTTTGTTCGGTGATTCTGATTAATTTTTAAATAACAAAATTAAGGCTGGATGAAATTGAATCCCAGGTGGGGTTACCAAGCAAATAATTAAAGTCCCGTTATTCTCTGAATATATTAGCATTCTGAATATTATTTCATTAAAATAAATACTTATTTCAATACTTACTTATTTACATTATTAATAATATCAGAGATGTATAACTTAATGCAACGTCAAAGCGAATAATATTCTTTTGTTTTTTAAAGATACTTTGCTAAATAATTATTGTACAGAAATTTAAAAAAAAATTGAAAACCTTTTAACAGTTTCGTTCTCTTAAATAAAGTAACAGTTTACAAGTTCTCTATACTCTTAAGAGCTTGGACTGTAATGCCCAGTAAAGAGAATAAATGTTTAGTTACCAGCGAATCTAGCAAAGCCGCTAGCAAAGAGGTAAAATAATTTTCACGTAATTAAACGAAAATCTATTCCACTAACTTAGCGTAAGCTTTAATTTAAAAAAAAGAAAGAAAAAAGAAAAAAGTGGAGAAAGAAAAATTTCATGACTTCCGCTTTAGAGCAACTCAAGCTTCTCCATCTCACTTGGGCAGTATTTTCGAAAGAAGAGTTAAAATGTACGTTTAGCAGGCGGACGGTGTGTTCAGAGGCAGAGGGAGAAAAGGGGGTGCCAAGAGCGCGCTGAGCGCGATTTTCATTTAAAATAGAATTGCACCGTACGATAAACGGGGTGGCGGGCGCGAAAAGCAGTTGAGGACTTAGGTAAGTGCCTCGTGAAGAACGCGAGAGAGAAGAAGGAAGAAGAGTCCGGCTCGGAGCTCCAGAGAAATAGAATTGAAGATATAACGCAATTCTGGCGAGCTGGTATACAGAATGGAACTTTAAATTCTTTTCGCTGAATGCTCCCCTCCTTCGAAATGAGATGAAAGACGTTTCAAAACAATTTACCACTACTCCACCGGAGATGGTAAATATTAATAAAAAAGAAAATTCGTATGTTGAAGATTACACTGAGGCTCGCCATAATCTTTTGAATTGCGGAGGATTATTGTTACGCGCTACAAACGCTAGTGCCGCTCTCGTTTATTTTTCTCTGTGCTACGAGCGTATCTCAAAAGTTCATCCACGTAATTTTTACTCTTTTAAAAATATTATGATTCTGGACCAGAGGGATAACAACACTTGAAAGAACTGCTCTTTTGAGCTGTGCCATTAGAAGAAAAAAATAAAGTAATATATGAATTTGTCGTATACTCGTGTATTTTTCGCTCATATTTTTGCTCGTTATTTTTTTTTAATTTTATTAAAGTAACCAGAATACTTGTAAAAAAGTCTCCTAGCGCACTCCAGCTTTCTTTGAAATGCTTACTAAATTAAACTTTACGGTCAGTAAATTAAAAGTATCGCCTTTGATTTTTAAGTTCAATTCTCGCGTCAGCGTTGCTTACGTAATTCAGAATTTTTATGTTTTGTGCACACTAGGCGTTTTTTTATAATTCATTTACCTCGAAAATATAATAATTTAAATTCTATGTACATTACAGAAAAAGTAGAATATTTTAAGTTATTTCAAATATCCACACATTGTTCTAAATAGTTGACGTACTTTGTCTTCAACTTAAACTTTAAAAGTTTTTCAACAAAAAATATAAAATAGGAAAACTGCTTTTCTGTTACGTACTTTAGGGAATGTCTTCCCAAAATTCAAAAATAAGGTTTTAAAAGTTATCGCGACTTTTTAAGGTGAGTTCTGATCTTTCACGTACATCTGCACAGTTGACGATTAATATAGGAGAAATAATACAAGATGACTGTCCGATATGAAGGCAAACGAAAACAAAAGTAGAAGCTCGGATAAAAGAGAAAGGGTAAAATTAAGATAAGAACTTTGATGGGGCAAACGGAAAATGATGGAGTGGAGGGTCTGATCTTGGGTTTCCTGAAGCACCAGAACTCTCGTTATTTTCAAATCTACGATTAAATTCAAGGAAGTAATTTCCTTTATTATTAGAATTATTATTTATTTTATTTATGCATACAGTAAGAAACTTTAACTTTATCTTGCTTGATAAATCACGTTATATCTATAGTGAAAACAAAGATTTTATTTATCCTTTTCCTATTTTCTTTTGTAAACTGTTTATGTTCACATGCAAATTTTTAGTATTCCACTCAATTCTTTTACTCAGCTCGTAAAAATATATCCATCATTTTGACAATTACTTACAGAAGAATAAAGTAGATGCTTCAAAGTCGCATAGTCAAACTTAATTAAGATTACGAAAAACGCATTTTACAATTTTTTTACTCGACTGCTTAATCTTCATTTTCATGATACATCAACGTTTTTGCTGTCATAAATAACGACAGCTTATATGTACTTTGTGAATACCTCAAAGCAATAAAATACTGGAACGACTGTAAACGTCAGATTCGATGATTGATCGATTCTGAAGTGTTTTAAATTTTAAAAAGGACTGCACAAGATTGAGTTAGGGCCATGTACGTATAGAGATTACGTGGAGCGCTATACGCGCTCTTCTAGCCCATTTTGCGGAACAAGCTCTTCTGCGAATTGCGATTCATCCTTCTTGCGGGTGGAAAGGTGGGAGAGGGCTGAGGGGGCGTATGAGACTCCATGGAGGTTGGGGGCTTGGCGCAGGCGCGTGCTTCTGCCGAACTTTCTTCCTCCGGCGCTCACCTGTATGCTCTGACCCAATTGCGAATAATTTATCGGTTTCACGTAGGTACAGGCTAGCCTCTTTTTCTCTGTTCAGCTGGTAAAATAACACGGCTTCTAAAAGGAAGAAGGCTACACGGGGATGAGAAGGGGAAGGGAGCTCTGTGCGAATAGCGCTCTCGCCCCCGCACGGGCTATCGTAATTTTGCCTCGAGAGTAAATAAAATTATCGAGTTTGTACAAGAGAATTGCGTCGTTCCTATGTTAGTGGATTGGGATTAAGAGCGGGAAATTATTTTTTTTCTTTTTTTTTTTTTTTTTGATCGTCGGAAGGGAATTTATGTACCTTTGAAATGTTTACGAAAATAAAATATTGTTATTTTCTGAATTATTTCATTTAATGCTTTTTAGCAAGTTTTTGAAACCAGTAAAATTTTGAAATCAAGAAACAGATGCCATAGATAATTTTAAGAGAAATGTAAAATATGATTTAAATTTTAGTTGAATTAAATGTTAAATTTTCGCGTGAATTACTTTATGAGACAAGATAATGTTTAATATTTAAAATAATGTTTTGATAACGCAAAATATTTAAGAGAACAATGCTCGTGACATAATTTGAATATTTTTTATAATTATACTTTTGTTGTCATTAAACGAAGGAAAAACAATGTATGATTTTTATTGAAAAAGAGATTTAATATTTTTATGATATACTTTTCATAACAAGTGTAATGGGTTTTAACAAATTTTCTTCAAGTAATGAAATTTTCGAATTGCAGGTATTTCAATGTTTTTATAATTGGTAAAATTTATTTTGTACAAGAATTATAAACATACTTTTACATTACAATAATTACGCTCGAAATAATGCAGTTTATTAAAATTTATTCACAATGAAAGGCACAATATTTACATTACTTAAACCGTAAAAAAACTGTAAGTAAAAATTATAAAACAGTCGATCGATATAAAAAGAATTTGTAGATAAAATTTAGTACGTATCGTGGGAGAGGAGTAGTGCGGACTCTTGTCTCGAGCAAACGTCGTCGTCGTTGTCGCGATTGCAGAAGAAAAATCAGCGAGAAGTATTATTGGAAAATACCGATAGCCCAGAAAGGGAAAGAGGAGTGCCGCGTGATAGTACGAGCCACTCTTTCTATGCGTCTTCTTTCTTTTTTCGTCCATGTCTCTATCTTCCCCTTCCCGTTGTCCATACCCTTTTTCCTCTTGTTACTGTATCGACAGAGAAAGAGAGAGAGAGAGAGAGAGAGAGAGAGAGAGAGAGAGAGAGAGAGAGAGAGAGAGAAACTCGGCCTCATGTGTACGACTTTTTCGTTCTTGTGTTTTCAGCCAGGCTATTCGCATATACGAGATAAAAATAACATATCGAAAAAATGCGCGTGAACGTGATTGAGTTTTTGCGGAATGCTTCGGCTGGGAAGTTTTTTTATTTGCTTCACTATTGTGTTGGACAGGAGAAAGAATTGTATCCTCTCTCGGGCAATGGAAATTGGAGAACGACCGAAAAATATTTCGGCAATATTGAGTTGCGTTTTAATTGTAAAGTAATGAATTTTTTTTGAGAGGATTCAAGGACTTCATGGATTCATATTACTATATTTGACAAGTTTTTTTTAACAATCGTTTTGTTTTTATTTTTCAGGAAGTCAAGCTAAGCAGGATACAAATGCTAATAGCGTCATAATTGCCGATGAGAAAGGTTACAAGTGGGAATCGGAGTTTCGTGGAATAACCAAGGATGTTTTGGCGCAAAGAGGAGGCACTGCAACGCTTCCTTGCAAAATCGACCCAGGCTCCGGAATCGTAAGTTTTCTTATAAATAATATTCCTTGGTTAAAAGTGCTTTTATTTCTTTCTGAGTTATTATAAAATAATAGACTGCATCACGATTCTTCTCTGTTTTTGTACGGATCAGCTAAGTTCATAGAAGCAAACTAGGTCGTCGGATGATTATAGCTTAAGAAACTAGCTTAATTATTTCATTCCAGCATCTCCATTTCTCCTTTCATTATCACGCGTGTCATAGATACTGCGATAAAACTTGTTGTATTTTATTATTTTTCAAGTAAAAAGTAGTACGAATAAGTATTCGATCAGACGTCTTTAAAACTTATTTATTTTAAAAGATGTCTGATCAAATATTGATTCGTACTACTTTTTGACTTTTTCATAGAACAGTTTATTCATTAAACACGTTACTTTCTCATTGCTCTCTCTCTCTCTCTCTCTCTGTCGTTCTTTCTTTCTTTCGGCATCCTTACATCTCCAACATTTGTAATTTCGTCTGCTTTCCGGCTGTCGCCGCGATCCGCAATAACTTGACGCGCCAAATCAATAAGAGTTTCGTGTCGCGACGATAAGCGGGTACGAAAGTTTCGGCAAGCATAGTCGCTGGGGTGGGGTGTGCGCGAATCAATATTGGCGATCGGCGACAGCAGTAGCAGCAGCGCGGCAGCTCGTTACAGGCTTTCGACGGAGAGATACAGGGCCGACACGTGCGCGTCGCGGAAGAAAAACAACAAGAAACACAGAATGAGGAGTAAGAGGGAGAGAAGGAGACAACGAGACGAGGTCGCGCAGCCCGTTGACTGACGAGCTGCGTCCGACAAAAGCGCAAGCTCGAAATCACACAGACGAGAAAGAGAACGTGGGCCGGGAGGAGAGAGAGAAAGAGAGGGGGGGGGCGAGGAGGGGGAAAGCGCACGTGCGCCAGGACATTATTTTTCGAGCCGCTCCGCAATCCAGTCGCGTGCTCCCTTTCCGTTCGCGGAGTACAAGTTCGGAGAGTCGTTGCTGCTACAGCAGCAGCAGCAGC
Source organism: Anagyrus pseudococci (assembly GCA_030522585.1). Classification (NCBI taxonomy): domain Eukaryota; kingdom Metazoa; phylum Arthropoda; class Insecta; order Hymenoptera; family Encyrtidae; genus Anagyrus; species Anagyrus pseudococci. The sequence continues at coordinate 66,291 of JAPYYQ010001396.1, forward strand.
CGCTACCGCGTGACGGATCGCACGGCACGCCTTCTCCTCGCGAGTTTGCCGCTTTGCTTGGCTGCCCGAAATACCGCACTTATCTCTTGCTGAGGATCGCTCGGTCTCACTCTCGCGAACACGTGCCACCACACGGACGCACCTATATATAGATACACCCAAATACAGATACTCACGTGTAGGGAACTCGGCTATCTGTCTTTCGTGCTTCTTCGCAAGCTGACTGTCGAGCTGTCTCGGCGAGCGAGTATGATAAAATGCTACTGACGCTCTACCCTGCCACCGTGCCGCGCCGAGCAATTATTGGAGATGTATATCCGCTCGGCTCTTTCTCTCTCTTCTTCTACTTCTCCTGCTTATCGACTCTTCGCCTTTTTTACGTGTGAAATTTGTCTGCAAGAACTTGATGATTAATGTGTATTTTTAGAAGTGACGGACCAGTAGATTCTTTTTGGTTTTTGTTTTCTCTTGTTATACTTCATTAAGATGGTCATTTTCTTTTATATTAACATTATTAAGATTATAATTTAGTTTTCAGTAGTGCGAAATCATATCATTTATTTGCACAATTGATATTGTACACTGAGAAAAGTGTTATAATAAAAATTGTTAAAAATGTAACAAAAATTACTATTTTTTTTAGTAAAGTGGAGATCCACTCGGCATATAGTA
>JAPYYQ010001397.1:0-42441 GCA_030522585.1 Anagyrus pseudococci
ATACTTACAATGCATGATCTGGCTACGCAGCGTTCGTACGTAGCCTGCGTCGCCGCGCGTCTGTACGTCGCTCTGTACGCAGAATCGGAATACGGCCCCGGGTACGTGTTTCCAGTTTCCACCACACGTGTATAAATTTTTTCTAGAACCGAATTTTACCGCGCAGTTTGTTATTAAGTACACAAGTACAACGTTGTGTATAAGAAAATTAACTATTTATTAATATATTTGTGCGCGAGTTTCGTTTTTCGATCTAATTATGCCCGCGTCAAAACAAACCGTTCGTTTGTTAAGTGGGTACGATATGCCACTTGTTGGCAGTGAGTTAACCTTCAATGTTACATTATTTAATTCGTATTTTTTATTTGTGCCAAATGATTTTTCTGTAAACGTTAATTAATTGTATAACAATCTATTTTCAGTTGGTACTTACAAAATAATTCATTTTAACGTTATTAAAACTGTAATTGACAAAGGTTTGGAGGTTGGATATAGAAGTATTGGTAAATAAAAAGACAAGTAATCCATGTTCTACAATTAATTTATTATTTATATATTGAAGTAATTTTCTTTTTTTTTTTAAATAAAGATACTGCTGCTGTCTACAGAAACGAAGAACAAATAGGTTTAGCTTTGGAACTATTATTGCGTAAACATGGTTTGAAAAGAGAAGATATTTTTATTACTAGTAAACTTGGTAAACTTACAAACAATTATATTATACAAGTATATTGATAAAAAGAAAACTGTATATTAAACTTTGGTATATTGTAGCACCTTCAGACAATGGCAATCCTGAAGCTATACATAGATCTGTAGAGAGATCTTTAGAGGCTTTAAAAACTTCTTATTTGGATTTGTATCTTGTACATTGGCCAGGAGCTGGTAGAATTTTAGAAACTTCATCAGACAATCCTAAACGCAGAATAGATACATGGACAACTTTAATAGAACTTAAAAATAAGGGATTGATAAGATCAATTGGAGTTTCTAATTATACTGTTAATCATTTGGAGCATTTATTAGAAAACTGCAATGGAATAGTACCAGATGTTAATCAAGTATGTTTTTTGTTTAAGAAAATAAAAAAAAAATAATTTTATAATAATTGTGTTAAACTACAAATTACAGGTTGAGTGTCATCCACATTATAGGCAAGAGGAATTAAGAGCTTACTGTAAAAGTAAAGGAATACATGTCCAAGCTTACTCCTCTTTAGGAACCAGTGATACTATTAGTTTACTAGAGGACCCTACAGTGGAAAAAATTGCATCTAAGCTAGATGTTTCACCAGCAAGAGTCTTACTGAAATGGGCATTACAGCAGGGTATTGGTAAGTTTTTAATTTAGTATATTCATTCTAAAATTAATTAACTACTTAATTTAGCATTTTAATTTTATTTATGATTTCAATATATTTTTAGGTATTATACCAAAAGCTGCTCAAATTAAACATGTTGAAGATAACATTAAACTGGATTTTGAACTTAGCAGTGATCAAATGGCTCAACTATCTGATTTGCCTCAGATTAAATATGCATGGAATCCAAATAATGTAGCCTAACAAGTTTTTTAAAGCATTTTCATGTTTTATAATTTATAAAGAATTATTGTTTCTAAACTACACTTGATTATTTAATGATTAACCAAAAAGTTCATGATGAATCTAGAAGACACAATCACAAATTTATGTATAGATAAGTATAATTCTTTAAAAAAAACTGGTAAACCTACAGAGAAAGAATGGACAGTTTTAGCTGGAGTTGTATTAGAAAATAGTTTTGAAAAATTTAGTGTTATAAGTTTATGCACTGGAACAAAGTGCCTCAGTGGCATAGAATTAAAAAATATTAAGTATAGGCATCAAGGATGTAGATTAAGTGATTCACATGCTGAAATACTTGCTAGAAGAGCATTTCTTCGTTACTTGTATTATCAAATTGATCAATGTTTAAGTGATGATAAAAGTGACATTTTTTATATAGAAAATGATAAGATCAAATTAAAAGACGTTTACTTTCATTTTTATTCAAGCCAATCTCCATGTGGTGATTGCTCAATAATCTCTAAATTAAAGGAAGACACTGATGATTGCATAATTCCTAATAAAAAAATGAAGAAAGAAAATGACAATGCAATAGAAGCAGAATTTGGTTTGGAAAAGATTGTTATTAATAGAACAGGAGCTAAATGTGTAGAAAATGATGAAAGGCAAGATTTTTATAAAGATGGTATTAATGACTATAAGAGGTACGTGTTATACCTAATTCTGACTAACATTTATTTTCCTTGTATTTTCAACCAAATTTATTTTATTTCTATGTATTTAATTACTTATAAATACAATTTCATTGTAAGGAAATTAAAATTGTGTTTATTACTTGAATACATAGAAAAAAAAATTTAGTTGAATATCAAAGGAGAGTCAATGTGAGAATCAGGCATTATACATTTTACTACCATAGTGTTGGCTCTTTGAGGACTAAACCAGGTCGTGGAGACAGGACTTTGAGTTTATCATGCTCTGACAAAATGGCAAAATGGAACATAATGGGAGTGCAGGGAGCACTTTTATCTTTACTAATTCCATGTATAAAATTTAAAAGTATAATTATTGGTGGAGGCTGTCCTTACTCTTTAGAAGCAATGCAACGTGGAATTTGTACAAGATTTAGTTCTAGTATTGATATTCCAATAATAAAACAATCACAATTGCCTTTTGTTCAGCAAAAAAGTAATTCAAGAATTAAGCCATGTCCCTCAAGTATCATTTGGTGTGCAGTTCCAGAAAGGTAGATTTTATTTAATTTTATTATTAGCCTAAATTATTATCCACACAAATCAATAAGAATAATATAATTTTCAGATCAGTTGAGATAGCTGTTGATGGTTTCAAGCAAGGTGTAACAAAAAAGAGAAAAAATATTTGTCATCTCTTAATCAGCAGAAGAGAAATTTTCAAAACTTTTCTTAATGTTTACGAGAGATTCTACAACAGACAAACATACCCACAACATCCCAAAAAATTAACTTACTATCATTGTAAGCAATTCTCTAAAAACTATCAAAATTCATGGATGGACGCCCAAAAAAAATCGAGAACGTGGCCAAAAAAGCCGCTTCATCTACAAGAGTGTTTAACATTTTAAAAAATCTCAAACGATAATTTTATAAATTTGTAAAAATTTTATATTTATAGTAAAAAATTAAATTATTCACCGACAAAAACGAACGATCTTTGCCGTAATAGTTTTGAAAAAAAAAAAAAAACGAATACCTTTATTTTAATCTCGCCAGTCTTGCATTCACACGACTGCAATTGGCTCAACACCAAGCGAACGCGCTAATCTAGCAACTACTTTTTCCCGCCAATTTTTTCGTACGAATCAACGGACTGCATATCCTCCCCACCGCCGGAAATGAATCACGGTGCAGCCCTCTGCCTTAAACAATAACCTTTTTTTTCCTGCTGGCGAATTTCACCTGAATCGCTCCAAAAGATAGCAGCATTTTATCCGATCCCACGTCTAAATCGCCAAATTCGTAAGTTACACAGCCACGCTTTCTCCATTTCATTCTGATAACCCGACTCTCGCACTTAATCAGAAAGAGACTTGGGCCCAAAAACCTCGTGTCTTTTTCTTCAGAATCGCTCGTCGTGTTGATCCAACGAGTTGATGCGTCTCTCACGGATTCATCGGAGATTCGAAGTTGTGCTTGCAGGTGTTAAAAGAGGAGTTGTTGTTGTTGTTTTCATCGTTGCAGACGCCAAAGGTCCGGTTGATAGGCAAAGCAGTGCGGTACACGGGGCGCACCTAACACTCCCTCCTAACCTGTCCAAGTTCAGACTAGGTCGGAGAAACGTAAATACGAGGGCCCCTGCTCTTGTCTGCTGTTGCTGCTCTGTTGCTCCATCCGAGTAGAGCGTTGCTCTGGAGCATCGTGCCCTCCCGGCGCTCACTTTTTTCATAATGATGGAGACGAACGAGAGCGAGCAGTACGTCGCCTTCACCTTGGACGCCATGCACGAAGGTATTACTACGTCTTTTCCGTTTATTTTTAGCGCTCGCTTGTTTCGCTTGCTCCGATGCTTATCACAGGCGTCGAATTGTTTTTTCTTCCCCTCCAGGCATACAAAACAACGTGTCCCACGAGGAGATATGCGAGCCGGTCGACGAATGCGTCCTCCAAGAGGAGGACATTACCGAGGTCACGGTCGGCGAGGATCACCAGGAGGACATCACGGAAACACAAATGGCTGTCGAAATTATAACGGACAATTGCGAGGAGGACGAGGAGGACGAGGACAGTGCTGTCATTTTTATAAAGAAAGAGGGTTCCCCGCAATTCACGTCGGGAGATGATTTGATGGCGGTTGAGGCCCTGCGTCAGTTGGGTGGAATGTATCCTTGCTTCGAGGATAAGAAAGTTGCATGTGCCACTTGCAACAATACCTTTGCGGCTAATGAAATAGCTAAGCATCAAGCTGGTTGTAGATCGTATAAACATTCATGCTATACTTGTGGTGAAAAGTTTGAGAGGAAAATAGATCTTAACAATCATATGGTTTGTCATCAAGTTGATAGGCCACATGCTTGCAGGACTTGTGGAAATTTATTTAGGTCCAAGGCTAATCTACAGGTGCACATGGCTGAAAAGCATCAGATTGAAAGACCTCATAAGTGTACCGTTTGTGGAGCAGATTTTCAAAGGCCATCCAGTTTGTCTAACCACATGAAAATTCACAGCTATGTTGCAGGCAGAGCAATCATGCAACCTCAACCAGGTCCTGTAATTTCTGATGTTAAAAGTATAAAAGATGTTTCAGAGTCACAAGACGGCTCGGTTTTAGCTACAGTTCAAACTCTACAAAATTTTGAAATACCACAAGTGCAATGGGCTGTACAAATTGCCACAGATCAGGGTAATATTGATGGCCTTGCTAGTCAGTCTGATAAGATAGATACTTTACAAGAATTTACTGTATTGCCAAATGGAGAGGTTGCACAGTTTACAGAGTACACAACTCCAAATGCTGTAAGTAATTAGATCAACATAATGACTAATGCATATGTATATTTGTTTTTTAGTAATTTAATAATTTATTTGTTCAAGGTGGAAAATACTAGTTTCATTAATGACAAGAGGACTTACATAGAGATAGATTTACAAGAAAACAAAAAATATACTTGCAGCCAGTGTGGCGTCAGTTTTGCGCGTGCGGCATCTTTAACTCAGCATGAAAAAGTACACGCAAAAATCTCTCCAGTCGAATGCGAATATTGTGACAAACAATTCCAAGACGCTCATTTTTTAGCGACACATCAAACCTCTTGTACAAAAAAATTAATGAAAAGTTCAGAATCAAATGCGTCTAACGCCAAATGGGGAAAGCATGCTTGCTCGGAGTGCGGTAAAAAGTTTACTACAAAACAAAAAATGTTCAGGCACCAGTGGATACACAGAAAAAAAACACATTCCTGCGAAGTCTGCGGTACTCAATTTGAAAAGCAATCTGAGCTAGACGAGCACAGATTGTCCGCACATCCAGGAGACTCGCCTTTTACTTGTCAAGAATGCGGAAAAAGTTTTGTGTCTCGACAAGGTCTCTGGGAACACGGCAGAACTCACGCGGGTAGTCCTGCTTACTTCCACTGTGACACCTGCTCAAAAACATTTTCTTCCAGGCAAGGATATTTAATACATCATCGAACTCACACTGGTGAGCGTCCTTACGGCTGTAAATATTGTTGGAAGTCCTTTAGAGATGGAGGTACGCTCAGGAAACACGAGAGAATACATACAGGAGAAAGGCCTCACGTTTGCCCACTGTGTAAAAGAGCGTTCAATCAAAAAGTTGTCTTAAGAGAGCACGTCCGATGGGTTCACGCCGCGGGAAAAAATGAGACTGAAATCACAGGTCCTCCATTTCCATGTCCCATATGTGACACTTTAACACAGGATCGTGATGAGTTATGTGCTCACATCGTAAAGCATTCGGATCAAATGATTGCTCAAACCAAAGCTAAAACGGTCAATTCATCGGTTAAAGTTAAACCGCCGCAAAAACGAAAAGGAAAACCGACAGAAGCAAAAGTAAAAGCAGCTAAATCAAAAGCACCAGCCGAAGGGCGAATAATCACTGCAGAAGAACAAAATGAAGCTCTTCTTTCAATTACAGAGCAGTTGGATCCAACAGCAGAGCCCCAAGATACTTACCTTATTGTAAAAAATGAGTATAATGATGCCATGTGTATTAAAGCTTATGCAAAATTAAGTGATGTCACACAGGCTGATGGAAGTGGATCAATTAATGTTATTGCATTTGCAAAACCTGATGATAAAGAACAGGAAGAGGCAGACATTGTTGATAATGATGAATCTAATACAGTACACTTGATACCCTTTAATACAGCATCAGGTGAAACAGTTTTTATTTCTACAGATAAACAAAATAACACGTTACATCTTATCTCAAAACAAAATGAAAATTCACCTGTTTTGGCTATTCCTAACCCAGAATCTGATGATAATTTTCCCAATGATATAGCACAAATACATGATTCTGAAACCCATCTTGAAATGTCTGTGAGGGACTCTCCAATTCCTGAAGAAGAATGTAGTGAAGATATTCCTTCAGATTCTTTATTAGTTGAACACGCATCTATTAAAGATGAATATTCTGAAAATACAGCCAATGAAAGTGATGATAGTGAGGATGAATGTGAAGAACTAGTATGCGGTATCTGTGGTAGTGATTTTGATGACAAAAACATTCTGATGGAACATGTAAAAATTCATATATAAACAATTGCTACAAAAGCTATTGTACAGTTTTTGTTATACATTGAATTTTGTAAAATATTAGATTATTTAAACTAAGCAAACGTTCTTTTTACCTATTGTTAAGCTACAAAAAATACTTATAGTTAATCAATTTGTTGAACTGTGAGTTATTATAGGTATTTTACTTATAATGTGCAAAAGTAAGATGCTTTGATATTAACAAGGACTCTCAGTAGCATTGTTCTTTCCATTGAATTTAATTGAATGTAAACCATAAAGTTATAACATAATGTAATATTTATTAATGTAGTAAACAGTCAGTCAACAGGATTTTACAATGTTAAATTCTACACTGAATGAAAATATTAATATACTTTGAATATTTTTTTCATAACTAATTCCTAGACATTTGTGCAAACTAATGTTATTTATATAATAGATTAAATTTTGCATTTTTGTTCATCTTTGATTTATTTTTGCAAGATTTTTGAAGATTAAATATACATATATTTTCTTTAAATACATGGAAAACGTATGTGTAACTGTTATTTGAAAGAAGCAAATAGTAACATTTTTCTTAATTATTAACATATTTTATAAAAAAATGTTAAATCATGTAAAGGTTCTAAAGCTAATGTGGAAATGTTAGCTATTTTGTTTGACAAAAAGTGATCCTTTAACCCATACTTAATTTAACTTGTTCTCATGTAAATGTCTTCTCTTAAAACATGGTTTCATTTATTTTTAAAATTACAGCCTGTTGTGGTTGTGGATTTATTAAAACACTATGTGTTATACTGCTAATAAAGCTTGGTGCTCATGAGGAAAGGATGTTATCTCTCAGTTATAAACAGTAAGAGATACAATCCTAATAGTGATAATAATTTAAATACCATTTTTGTGAGGATAAAATGTTATGTTATATAGCGCCAGTGTTCTGTAATGAAAACATGAACTGTTTCTCCATTAAAACATAATTGTAAATTTAAAAAAAGTATTTATAAGAACTTTTTAAAATGAAAAAATGTAAAATTTTGTTTGTCTTTGAATGTATAGTAATTAAGTAGTGATATTTTAAAAAATTCATAAAGTGATTTATGGTGAATTTTTACATGTCTGAATAAAAATGTTTGTATACTAAATAAAAATGTATATATTTTATTATTTTCCATCTACAGTTCATATATTATAAATAAAGTAATAATATTTATTTAATTTTCGAATGTATTAAAAAAAATGTAATTTATTAATTGCAGTTGGGAAATTATAATTTAAAAAAAAAACAATCTTTTTAAAAAGAGTAAAAATAAAACTCTGCTCTTTTAGCCAATCACTCATATGCATGTACCACGTGATAATGTTTGTGCTGTCAGGCTGTCACTTGAAGGCTTCACATGCGTCGGTAAATACTCTAAAGTTTCAGAGTAATATTTTTAATAATTTCAAACGTGTTATATTAGTGACATTTATTTAAAAATAAAGTTATACAACCAAGTCTTCTTCAGCTATATTTAATTGATTAATTTCGACAACGAATCAATTGCAAACATAGATTCAATAAGTACAAGGTTAGTGCGAGTAATAATTTTTCTTAAAATTTTCATGTAAAATGTATTTGTAAATTTGGCATCGTTCGTTGTACACATATCGTACATAACACGAAATCAATTAAGTAGTGTTAACTCTTTTAGTGAAAATAAACCATTGAAAACTTGAATGAAATTGCGATTCAAACAAAAATTTATCGAAAAATTCTACCTAACCTAACCGACCTCATGTGCGCGCGGAATTCCGGCTCCGAAATTCGTTAGTTAGGTTATGTGCCTGTAAACACGCTTAGCTCAGTAGTCACTTGTCGCACTCTAGGATCTAGTGTCAGAATTGTGTTTTTATTAAAAATAATTGTTGTTCGATCAGCAAGAGTTAAAGAATATGCCGACGTGGAATCAGATTCAATCGCAGTTGCGCAATCCAAACAATCCAGTTGTGTTTTTCGACGTGTCCGTGGGCTCAACAGAAATCGGCAGGATGATATTCGAGCTGTTCGAGGACGTTTGTCCCAAGACCTCGGAAAATTTCCGGCAATTTTGCACGGGCGAATACAAAAAGGACGGTGTGCCTCTTGGTTACAAGGGCGTGATTTTTCATCGAGTTATGAAGGATTTTATGATTCAAAGTGGTGACTTCGTTAACGGCGACGGTACCGGTGTTACGAGTATTTTCGGTGGCACCTTTGCTGATGAGAATTTTACCCTCAAGCATGATTCTCCAGGCTTGTTATCAATGGCTAACAGTGGAAAAGACACCAACGGATGTCAGTTTTTTATTACCTGTGCCAAGTGCAATTTCTTGGATGGAAAGCACGTAGTTTTTGGTAGAGTCATTGATGGTCTTTTGGTGATGAGGAAAATAGAGAATGTTCCAACCGGACCTAATAATAAACCTAAGATACCTGTTACTATTTATCAGTGTGGACAAATGTAATAAATTAACTTATAAAGATAGTGTATGATACCAATTGTAATTATAAGGGATGTGACTAATAAATTAAGTTTATATTTTTCATATTTGATTATGCTGCATTATTTATTTTTTCTATTTTGATTAATAGAAACTTTCATCAGTTAGCAATAAAAATTTCTTCAACAGAATACATACTTTTATTTTATTATTTAGTAATTCAGTAAAATTTCAAATACAATAATATTTACAATTTTCTATATCATATTTTATTATTATATTATGTATCAATTGTTATGCATAATGAAATAATAAATAAGATTATTAAATTGTGCATAATTATTTGAGTACTTCGTTTCTTTTCGATTATTTGAATTACATAGGCATCAGTATATTAATTTTAAATATTTCTTCTTTAGCGATCCTAGATAGTGTTAAATATTAATGCAAGTTTCATTACAATGATCATTCACAATTATAAATTAGAACTTTTTTGAAGCAAATTTACTTTTTAAAATGATTGTACATATTCTTCAAATCCTATGCTTAATAGGTTTGAAACATTATTTTCTTAAAATTATTCAATAAATTTGTGTATATTATTTCAAGCAAATTCTAACTACATTATACCTTAGTTATCTTAAATGTCTGGAGGCATCCATCAATTTTAATAACTTCCTTCCCGCTAGCTTAATTATCTACCAATTAACTTTTTAACACTTAATATTACATTTTTTTAGCTATAATTTAATTTGTGCTAATACTTAAGTCTATAAAAATTTTGTTTGTTCAAAGTTTGCTATATTGAAATGTAAATCAATGAAAGACATCTTATTAATGCGTGTATCCATTAATTTCTATTCTATAGCTATGTTAACCAAAGAATAAGTAGTTTTAATGGCTTATTTACAAAACTCACAAGTCTATAGTTTCGTCCTCGTCAGTCTAACAAATAATTTGATTGTAATCTAATAAACGTTTTGATCATTCCGTAAATCTGAAATATCACGAGCCATATGGCTCGGACAGAAAAGCTCCTTGGCAATTTTCAAGTCGCGGGCTTAAACGTGTTGACCATAATTTGCTCGATTTTCGTTTTTTCTTCACTTTGCTAAGATTGAAATAGCAACGTTACTTCCATGCGTTTCGTTAGCATACACAAAACAGCCATTCCGTCCACTTTTTCGGGCCGGCTATGCGAATAGAATAAATTAATGCACTTTGGCAGCAGAGTCAGTTTTCCCGTAATGTTGATGAAAAAAAAATGAAAAAGAGTCAACGCAAAAGCGTCGATCTGTAAGAATGCATCATCTAAGACAACGTCGGGAGTACGTCTCGACCCTTGCCGAGCCACCCGTCGCGCACCTCCTCAAGCGTTGGGGATGAAAAGAGAGAGAGAGGGCGGCGGTCGCGTCGATCGGCAAGGGAAGCTTAGATGAGAAGCTCGGCTCACGGTAGCGTCAGGAGCTGCTGCTCGGGCTTGCTCGGTACCGCGAGCCTCAGCCCGGTCTACCGGCTGTCGCAGAACACCGAGTCCTCGTCGATGGTGTCGATGGGCTCGCTCGGGGCGCCGGCGGCCGGCTGGCCGGGCTTGCTCTGGCCGTCCTCGAGGACCATGATCGGCGTCGCCCCGTCGTGCAGGCTCGTCCTGGAGCGGGAGCGCCGGTAGGCGTCCCGGCTGACCGCCCGGGTGAAGCTGAACTTGCGGACGAGCTTGCGGTCGAGCTGCTTCGGGCTCTTGGGGCTGCGCGCCCCGATGAGCCCGGGCTGCTGCTGCTGCTGCTGCTGCTGGTCCTCCTCCTGCTGCTGCTGCTGCTGCTGCTCCTCGAAGACGAGGAGGAGCTCGCTCGCGTGCTCGCGGATGGAGTCGAGGGCCCAGTCGACCTCCTGCTCGCTCGCGTGCTCGTGGACGACGCAGAAGCGGAGGGCGTAGCGGCCGCGCACCCGGGCGGGGATCATGTGGAGCCGGCCCGAGGCGTTGATGCTCGCGAGGAGCTCCTGGTTGAGCTGCTCGCCGGGCTCGCGGAGCCGGAAGCAGACGAGGCCCGCCCGGACCTCGTTGAGGAGCTCGAAGCGCCGGTCGCGCCGGAGCCGGGCCTCGAAGCGCTGGGCCAGCCGGATGTGGTTGCGGATGTAGCCCTGGAGCCCGGCGATCCCGTACGAGCGGAGGACGAACCAGAGCTTGAGCGCCCGGAAGCGCCGGCTGAGGGGGATGCCCCAGTGCCGGTAGTCGATCGACTCGGCCGAGTTGGCGTGCTGGAGGTAGAGCGGGTCGACCGCGAGGGCGGAGGTGAGCTTCAGCCGGTCGCGCACCCAGAGGCAGGAGCAGTCGAAGCTGACGAGGAGCCACTTGTTCGGGTTGGTGTTGAACGAGTCCGCGTACTCGATGCCCGCGAGCAGCGGCCGGAGCTCCGGGCAGATGAACGCGCTCCCGACGTAGGCCGCGTCGACGTGGAGCCAGGCCTCGGGGAAGCGCCGGCAGACCGGGCCGAGCTCGCGCAGCTCGTCGAACGCGCAGCAGCCGGTCGTCCCGAGGGTCGCCGAGACGAAGAACGGCGTGAGCCCGCGCGCCGCGTCCGCGCGCATCGCCGCCTCGAGGGCCGGGCCCCGGAGCCGGCTCGCCCCGTCCGGCTCGAGGACGCGCAGCTTCACCAGGCTGATCATCGCGGCCTTCTCGACGCACGAGTGCGCCTCGGTCGAGCAGTAGGCGACGAGCCGGGGCAGGAAGCCCGAGTCCTCCCCGGGGCCCTCGCGCGCCTGCAGCGCCCGGATCGCCTGGGCCCGGGCCGCCAGCATCGTCACGAGCACGCACTCCGAGGCCGAGCCCTGGATCACCCCGCCACCCCCGCCGCCCCCGCTGCCGTTCGCCCCCTCGAGGCCGTTGCTCGGCTGGGAGGAGAGGAAGGCCTCCGGCAGGCCGATCGCCTTGGCGTACCAGTCGAGGACGATGCTCTCGAGCTCGGTGCACGCCGGCGAGGCCGCCCAGGAGAAGCCGATGCAGCCTATCGCGTCCGACAGCATGTCCCCGAGGATCGAGGGGAAGGAGTTGCCCGACGGGAAGTACGCGTGGAAGCGCGGGTGCTGCCAGTGCGTTATCTGAAACAAGCCGACAAAACCACACCGCACTTTTATTTTACCTTTCTTTTTTCTTTCTCTTTATATGCCATTTCTATAAGCGCCTGCGCACATATATAATGAATCGAGCCGATATATTCTAGCAGTGAATGAGCATTGTCGCGAGCAAACGTTTCAGATGCTTCCATAAAAAGTTGCGCCTGCCCGTGTGTGTGTGTGTGCCTCGTTGAGAAAGCAGCTCTCTCTCTCTCTCTCTCTCTCGTACATTGTAATAGTCATCATATTTGTTTCGTGTCCTTTTTTTCCTCTCTCGCTCTCTCCAGCACAACGCAATTTAATCGTCACGAAGATCGCCAGCCATTGTTACGTTTAAAACGCTTCGCTGGAGAATATTGGATTTTTAGCAAAGAGAGAGTGAGAGAGTGGACGTAGCAAGCGCACCAGTCTCGCCGTGGTCAAACTTTAATCAATTCTACTTTTTCATTCGCCTTCCTCTCTCGTTTCTTTTTATATCAACTTGTCTATTACATTTTCACGAAAATAACGTTTGCTCGCGTCTACAATAGGAGGGGTGGGGTGGGTGGGAGTTAAGCAAGTGGTAATGCTTGAATAGTAATCGGCTTACCCCTGGCATGATTTTGTTCTCCACGTCTCTCATGATAGCGTCGAAAGATTCGGGCTTCAAAGGAGCCTCGCTGGGCAAGAGAGGCCTCAGGTAACCGGGCTCCACGTTCGCCGTCACTCGCTTCCCCTCCAGCGTGCGGATGTAGTCGCAAATGTACTCGACCATTTCCTTGCCGCGCACCCGAAATTCCTCGATATTCATTATCGCGACTTGCGGGGATCTTGACGACAAAGGCTAATGCTGCGTGTGTGTTTTACTTGATTTTTCACATCTACGTGTACAGACATAAACGAGAATTATTTTTGCATACAACCTTACCGTTACTCTTCTCTCATTCGGCAAAATTTTGTATAAACGTAAAAAACAATCGGAATCTTTCGAATATTCAAACATTTTTCAATAGCTTGAAAAAAAAAAATTAAAGTTTTAAAATATAAGAGGTACTTACTCGTGTCTCGAGTTGAAAATTAAATAAATCGAACGAGTTGAATGACGAGTAAAAGACGTGATCGCATCGTGATGGTTTAATTGTTGTTTATTCAGAACGAAATATCGTTATGACAAGACATAGCGAGCAAGTGACAGTAGAGTTAAATTGGCATAACGAACAAAAAAAAATTTAATACAGTCTGAGTGGAAGAGTCGAGAGAGAGAGAGAAAGTGTGCGCCGGGTGCACACACGACTTGACCGTGCGACAGTCGCTGGCGAACTATAACGCAGGTACAGGGCTCTCGTCGAGCTGCGCAAGCTCGGGCCTGACGGTAAGCGTGCAAGCTTCGTCGCTTCTGAAAGAACCTCCGTCGGCCTATAACACCTTCATCCAGCGCCTTTTTCCATCAACGATCCACGCATACAATGGCTTCCTGCGATTCTTTTTTTTTTCTTCATAACGTCATTTTCATCGTTACCCTCGCCGGATTGCTCCTCTCTTTTTTTTTCACAACTGCATAACGGACATATATGCTATTAGTACACACGTATATTGATTCGCAATGTTTTCTTAGCGATCAGTCGTTTGACTATTTTGTTTCAAGGTCAAGCTCCAATAACGCGAAAAAAATGAAGAAAAAAGAAAGAGAGATCGACGGGTTAAATAAAAAACCAAACGCGTTAATCTAATAGTCCCTGTTAGGCCTCGCAGAAGTCAGTAAAAGTGCGTTGAATCGCTTCAAAAGCTCGAAGAAGGCCTGTTGCACGCGTTTTCAGTGGATCATGAGAAGTAGGAGGGGGGGAGGGAAGAGCTTTAGTTGCTTAAGGGCGAGGAAAATTAGCCAAAGGGTTTCGTGATCAACAAGAAGGAAGAAAGGGTGTTAGAGAGAGAGAGAGAGAGAGAGAGAGAGAGAGAGAGAGAGAGAGAGAGAGAGGGAGATGAATGTGGAAGGGGGCGCTCGTTAGCAGGGAGAGAGTCTCTCTATCCCCGGCGGCACGAGTATTGGTCAGCGCGCTGGGCTAACACTCCCCTATGATTTATAAATAGCCATTTACTCTTCACCTACGTTTAGAGAGAGAAAGAGCGAGAGAGGCGCTATACGGATCGAGGGAGGGAGGCTGAGGCGATCGAGCGTCGGATGGACAGGTCAGCGCTCAATCCCCCGCGACGCGCCATACACCGCTCTCTCTCTCCCCATTCAACGAGGCTTTTTTTTTCTTCTCTCTACCCTGCATCGCCCGCGTACCCCTCTTCCCTACTAGCCCGGATTCGCGCTTTCTCGCACGAGCTTTTTTGCGGGCCCGAGCAGAGCGCACTTCGTCTGGACGGTGACGATTTTTTTCTCTTGTCTTTTTTTTTTACTTGGGAGGGTAAATCGTTACACGCACACACACACACGGCGGCAATGCTGGGTCGATTATGAAAATTGCCAGTGGTGAGAAGCCGATAAAGCTTGTTTTTACTGGCCGAGTGTGCGCTACTGTTGCTTGAGATACATATTCTAGTCTACAAAAGCTTAGAGCCTGTATTACAGCGTTGCCTATAAGAACGAGATAAGTATATCGTTGTGCAATTAACGAGTGTATTTCGATTTGTTGCTCACTAATTTTTGCCTCGTTGATGATGGATAATGACGATTTTGCGCTTATCGTCTCGTGGCTGATTAAAAAAAATAAAAGGAGCACTTTCTAATAATAATTATTTGCCGTACCCCATTTTCTACGTTGCAACGGGGAGTAATGTTGTATGAGAATCTTAAAATAATGATCAGCGTCTATTTGTGGTGCATTAATTCGCAGGAAATTAATGGACGTTATTGTGCCAGAGATAAGACTAAATTAATCGAAGTTATGGATGGTTTATTTAAATCAATCCTAATCATTTCGGATAAATTGTTGTTTTTTTTTTATAGATTCTCGAGTTTTTTTTTTGTGACGCAAGTACAAGCAGTAGTTATACAAATCATTATTATTATTATTTTGTTTTTAAGAAAATTTTTCATTTCAAAGACGAAGCCGCAACGTAGGCATAGGTCGAGTAATACTTTCTTCAGTTTTCAACAGTCATCGGCAGTCTTAACAGTTCAGAAAGCAGATTATTCCTCGCTTGAATAAAATTTACTTCGAATCGCTCAAGCGATTCTTACCCTTAAACGTGTCTCGTCCAACTCAATTAACATATATAATATAATGAACATTCAATAGCCGTATAATATTTCTACCAAAGGCGTAACTACAATCAATGAAAATTCAATGAAAAACAAATTCAATTAAATATTACACTATGGTGACTCTCATGCTCTGCCGAATTCATATACTTTCCTCGTCTATCAATCTTCTAAAACTCGAAATTGATAATATAGAGATTAAGACAGACATAGAAGTTAAAGAGAGAGAAGAGAGAGAGAGAGAGATGTACTTATGTATTTTAAATATCAAGCCGTTCGCGCAAAATCCTATCAATTGTATATTGCCAATCGTAGAGCGAATTAATCGCTCGGCTGTTCGCTCCGCCCCTCCCCCCTCCAGTATACTCCCACAGGTTTCTCGAATGATCGAGCTCTTCATTTCCGCCGGCAAGCCTACGCTTCGTCCCCGAGTTAGGCCCGTCCATTTGGCGATCTGGCGCGCGACGGCGATACCGAGGGCGAGGGCTCGGGACTACATCCGTTGCTGCTGCCGCGTCGGCTGCTCGTCCCGCTCGTCTTCAGGCGCACCATCGTGTCCAAGTGACGAAACCTTGCAACATTACAACATTTTCACCGGTTTGCTATTGTTACGAATCGAGAAGCACGATACGCCGGTAATAATCGCTCGGAGTACCTTAGTGACAATTCGCTGGTATCAGCAGCGTCGCGAGCCTGCATCAGGTACGCGAGCGGCCGTGAAATCCAGGAGCGCCTGGAAAGCGTAATGAAAACGATTTTGTTTTCAGGTATTTTTATCGAATTTCGATAACGAGGAGCTCCCTCGAGATTTTGCCGTTACTCACGCGGCTGGCTGGGGATTCGAGCCGAAACCGCCGATCGTCACTTGACTGTCCAGCTTGGCGCGATTCGGCGTCTTGGTAAAGCCTGGCTGTATCGCCGGATCTGAGACCATGCGCACGAAGAACGAACGCCTTTGCTCGAGGGTGGCTTTCCTTTTCTTCTCCCGGATATCTGCCAGCTCGTCCATAACGTCCTGGATAATTGAGAAACGTTGGATCTTAGCTATTGTCAACGACGGATCATAGGACAAATTTGGAAGACACTGTACCTTGGATTCCAGAATTTCGGACAAAAAGTCAGTTATCACGCTCCAGGCTATGTCTGGCAAGTTCGGACAAGAAGAGTAAAAAGTTTTGGTTATTTCATTTTTTTTTCTTTATTTGTTAGAAAATCGAAGGAAAAAGCGAGTCGTTGCTTACCAACGTCTTCGTTTGTTGCATTTGGCGCTGCGAGGGCAAATCGTATCGTGTACTTTTGATTGACCTTAGCCGGCACCATGTGTACTCTGCCCGAATCGTTGATGGCACTCAAGAGTTTCTGATTCAATTTGTCCGAGCCTTTGGCCCGGAAGCATACCAAGCCTAACTTTTGAAAGGAGTTTATATTACGGACACTGTGCTCGGAGAAGTTGTTAACGTCGCAAAGCTAATATTTTCGTGACAATCGTGCCTCGCTCGCGTCGTTATCTCTGCGATCAACGTGCACAAACAATAAGAGACGCAACTTACCACGACTTCGTTGCACAGCTCGAACCTTGAGTCCTTCTTGACGAGCATCTCGAATCGCTTAGCCAGCTGGATATGATTGCGAATGTAAGCCTGAAGGCCCGATATGCCGTAGTTCCTCATGACGAACCACAGCTTGAGCGATCGGAATCGCCTGCTCAGCGGAATACTCCAATGCCTTGACAAAGCGGACGCGTCAACGAAAAAGGAAATAAACACTCGAGAATGGGAGTTTGAAGGGGTTAGTGTTTAAAAGTATACCCTCACCTGTAATCGATAGCCGTATCGGCATGGGTGTGCTGGAGATAGAGGGGATCGACGACGAGGGCCGAGGTGAGCTTGAACCTATCGCGCACCCAGAGGCAGGAGCAGTCGAAGTTGGTCAGGAGAAACTTGTTGGGATTGGTGTTGAACGAGTCGGCGTACTCGATGCCGGCCATCAGGTACTTGAGCTCCGGGCAGATGAAAGAGTTGCCGGCGTAAGCCGCGTCCACATGGAGCCAGATCTGGAATAACAACGGCCCGGCAACACCGTTCTCCTTTGTCATTTGCCCTCTTGATTATTTTTTCCTCGATCACTTTGCTCACTCTCTTTCTCCCCTTTTGCGGGAAAAGTTACGAGTTCGGCGCTACTCTCTTCCACTTCCCCCCCCCCGCGACTCTCCTTCTCGCCTATTTGCTCTTTCATTTTTCCTGGCCATACACGCTCCGGCCGAGCAAATATTTTTGGGAGACGGTGCTTAAGAGAAACTTTCTTTATATGCACTACACCTCACTTTGAGCCCCTCCACTCCATTCTCCTCTACTTCCCTCGCTTTTTGTTCTTTTATCCGGCAGTTTGTCACGGCCCCTTACATCTTCTTCAAAAGATGTGTATTACTTTGAGGAGAAAAACTTTTTCTCCTCCCGAGTGCTTTATCTCTGAGAGAGAAAAAGCAAGCGAGAGCCTGAAGCCAATCTACTTTTCCGCTTGTAATCATAAAGCCCGATCGGCGCGTTTGCCAAATGAAAAATCAACAAGCATATAATCGCCGGCTGGCCGAGAGCGAGAAACGTACACACAACAAATATAAGAAATTAATGAACTTACCCCGGGATATTTCTTGCAGACCGGGCCAATTTCCTTGAGATTGTCGAACGAGCAGCAGGCGGTCGTGCCGAGGGTCGCGGAGACGAAAAACGGCACGTGTCCCGCGGCGACGTCTGCCTCGATCGCCTGAGCAAACGATCGACGCAAATTAGCCGGATGCGATTGTTGGGAATAAAAAATTTCTCTCACCTGTCGCAGGGTCTCGCCGCGGAGTACGCTTCTCTCGTCGCACTCGAGAATGCGCAGCTTCACGAAGCTTATCATCGCGTCCTTCTCCACGCAGCTGTGGCTCTCCCGGCTGCAGTAGGCCATGAGCTTGCCAAGCAGCGCCGACTCGTCCATGTGCCCGTAAAGCGGCGACTCTTTTAGCCGGGCTATTGCTTGGGCCCGCGCCGCGAGCATGCATACCAAGACGCACTCCGACGCCGAGCCCTGATACAGCGTACACGCGTTGTTTGGTTTTTATGTTCTGCTTTTAAACGAATTTTTGAGCTTACCCACCTGTAAAACACCACCGCCTCGGCTTTTGTCGTTGAAGTACAGAAAGTCGTTGGGCAAACCAATTGCTCTACCTTTGAAAACGTTCGATTATGTTTTTAATACATTTCCGTTGCAATTGCGCGACAATATAACTTTAGTTGCAAGCGCAGTGAGAAAATCAATTCGTTCGAAATACAACGCTTATCGATATAGAGTTGATGGTTTGAAAATTTCACGAGAAAACTATTTCACGGGCGATAACGATCTTGCGTAGCCTTGGGCAATCCTGGGTTAAAGTGGTAAAGAGGTAAAAGGGTAAAGAGTTAAAGATTTAAAGCCAAGTGTCAACAACTACTCGAGATTAACATTTTTCAATTATACAGATGCACCGTATCGGCTTTAAACGAAACGTATTAATTTTAACGAAAGAAATTAATTATAACAAATATGCAAAGATATATTTTTTTTTAATAGAGAAAAGTCAAGGCAATTCGAATTAGCATTTTGATTGAAATGAAAAAGAATAAGAAAAGTAAAATTAGAAAATAGCTTAAAAATTGAAAAAGGCAATATTTGAAAGATAGCCGAGCATTGTTTGTAATATTAATCCGTTTTGAAAGCTTTAATTGTTTCGTTAATAAAAGGCGCAATGTGACATTTCTAGATGAGCTTGCAACCAACGTCGTACTTAACACCTTGACCTTTCGTACTTCTTCATTCGAAAGGAAAAGAAGGAAAGAGATGGAGATGAAGAGAGAGAGAGAGAGAGAGAGAGAAGGATGGATGTCGCGCGCCACCGCAATAGTAAATAGTTTTAAATGACGTCTTCGGCCTTTAATTAAAACATTCTTTTGGTATATAAGGATGAGAAGCGAGTGCCGTGGGGGGAGGGGGGGCCGTTGCGGAGTCGCATCGGATTGCGAAACTTCAAATACATGTTGTTGGCTTTTGCTTTAATGTGTTGATGGGTTGAAAAGGGGCGGAGGATGAGGAAAGGAGGGGGAGGGGAGAGGGGGGGGGTGCTTACCTAGCCAGTCGCAAACTATTGTTTCCAGCTCCGTGCAGGCGGGCGAGGCGGCCTGAAAAACGAATGAAATTCACGTGGATCCAATTGAATATTCAGCCGATGAAATGAAGCTTTTAAAAACTACCCTCCTCGCTCGCTCGCTTTGCCAGCGACAATTTTGCAGGATGCCATCGCGCGTCTGCCTTTTTCTCTTGTGTCCCTCTCTTTTTTTTCCTTTCTTTTTTGTTTTGTATTCTTCTTGTTTATGTTTAAAAGCTATCCGGCAGTTTATCGCTGACGCGCTTGCTTTTTCATTATCTTCTTCAAGCATGGATATGTATATATAAGTTGATTTACGAGAGTAACGCATGTATGCGCGCTGCGTGTTTCTGCAGTTATTTATTTTTTTTTTTTTTAAATAAAAAAAGGAAATACGGAAAACTGGATATTTTTTTTATTTCATATACAAAATTAATATTTTTCAAAAGTAAATATCGACTTTTTCATATATATTTTTTTCTTTCAATATAAAGGCGTAAATTTCTTGGCTTGAGCTTTCGTCCTAGACCATTTGGTAAAGCTGTAAAATTTGACGATTACGTGACAGTATGTTTCACGTATTCTTTTACTTTGCTTATTCTATGTGTTACATTTAATAAAGTATATAAATTTTAATATTTTTTAAAATTATTTGAAAATCATTTATCAATTACGTGGAAAGTTAAAAGCAGCCCAAAATAATAAAAATTCATTTTGTATCTCCTTTTTTGTTTTCATGTTGTGCGCTCGTATGTTTTATCTTGTTTTCTTAATTTCTAAAATTAAAGTTAATAAAATAATTCGAAATTAAGATAACGAAAGTAGAAAGATGTAGCACGTGGAGTCGGACAATTCATTTTCATATGTCTGAAAAGGAATTTGTCCAAATGGCTTTGAATAGCTTTGACTACGTTTTTGTGGAAAATGTTGTCCATTCTTTGGTGTTCTTAATGATATTCAAAAGTTAAAGTTAGTTGTTATTGAATTAATAAAGATAGATTTCGTTGAGACGAAAGTAAACAAATTTGAAGAAAATTTTATTAAAAATTATTTAGCTATTAAATATTTTTATAACTAAGCAGTCTAAAACAAAGCAATCCAAATTAAAACTTTTGACGATTAATAAAGTTTAGGAAATAGAATATGCTCTATGATTGATTTATCGAATTTTTTCGATGAAAAAAATAATATCGTACCAGAAAGCAATAGAAATTGTGATGCTATTTCAGATATCGTCGGAAAGAATATTTCGCTTGATTTATATGGTTTTCCGAATGCGAAACTTAGCCCACATATAAAAAGGCGAAAACTTTTCGATTGTTGATTAACATCAGTTCATTAATACGAATGAAATTTGATAGCCGAAAAACCGCAAAATAATCGATGCTATCATTTTATTTTATCTTTATAATTTTTCTACTGTCTTATAAAAATACCAAGCAATACTGAAATTACAAAGGTTTTCAATATGCAAAATATAAAAATCCAAACAATTTCATTAAATAGCAGACGAAAAATCGATCGCCCCTTTGGCACGATCGACACACCAAAGGGCGATCGCGGGGAGCTTTCTAGAAGCTTCGCGCTGGAAATATTTCAAAGTCGAAGCGACTTACCCATGAGAATCCTATGCATCCGATGGCGTCGGACAGCATGTCGCCAAGAATGGAGGGAAACGAGTTTCCCGCCGGGAAGTACGCGTGAAAACGCGGATGCTGCCAGTGCGTTATCTGCTCGGGGAAAGCGTCTCGATTAAAGAAAAAAAATTCAATTGTTTGGTCTTTGTGAACAAAAAAGAAGGTATTTTCCCAGTTTGCGCGCTTTTTTCTTACAAATTCAAAACCAAACGGTTGAATATTCAAGGAACAATGTAGGCCGATTCGCTCGATAATGCACTTTGTCAAATACGCGACAATACACAAGCCGACACGATAAAGGGTATATAAAAAAAAGGCGAACCGCATGATAATTGTAGGCGTAATACTAACTCCAGGCATAATTTTCGACTCGACGTCCCTCATAATGTCATCCCAGGACTCGGGCTGATAAGGCGCCTCGGCCGGTAGGAGGGGCTTGAGATATCCCGGGCCGACATCCGGGGTGACCCTGCGGTCCCTGATGTTGCTCATGAACTCGCAGATGTACTCGACCATCTCCTTGCCGCGCTCGCGGAACTCCTCGATATCCATCCCAGGCTGGGGGGCATCCATGGCTCTGGCTTTGTCCTTCACTTTGCCTCGCTGATAAAACTCCCAAGTTATTCGAGCGCTATCGAGGCTAAAGAATCAGCAGCAGCAGCAGCACCGTATCACCGCGTAGTGGAATCGGCAAAGCGCAGCAGGGCCAACTCTACGGCTAAGCGCACGCAAGTCCGCGCTCCGACTCGTCGGCGATCTCTGCCATTTGTCTGCCGGCGCGCTCGTCCAGCCGGAAGGACGAATCTTATCCCCGGCGCGATCCTGCGCATTCGAGCCGTCGTCCGCCTGCGATCCACTTTCCGCGCCCCGACCGGATATATAACAGCCTGCGCGCAGCAACGAGAGCGACCGTCTTGAAATCCACCCCCCCCCCCCCATCTAGGATACACGTAATTGATTTCGCAAGCTCACACACCTCCTCTCGATCCTCGGCCGACTCGAACTTTGCACGCCCACGCGCCTATACTGGCAGATCTTTAGTGCGCTCGATTAAATTCCTCGAGTCGGCTTAGAGCCCGACGCCTCTCGTCTATTGAGTCGTTGGAATTTTTCACTGCGGCGTCCTTTCCCTTTTTTTTTCTTTTTCATTTTTTCGTTCGAACTTTGCTTTTTCTCGCGAAATCTCGCTCTTCGCGGTTCACTCGATTATCAAGCCCTGGTTCGTTAGATTTTGGCCAACAGCAGTGGCTTTCTCGCTTAACGCCGGTTACGCACGAAACGGCATGGTGTTTTCAGCTTTCTTTTTTATCGCTAACGATGAAACTTTTAATTAAAAGTGACTTTTGGCAATGAGCTTTGTTGTCTTGCCAAGGGAAAGTGACGCGTATACACGCGCTAAAAAAAAAGGTTTTGCATCGGAACCTACGAATAATTAATAAGCGGATTTAATTAGATTTTTTGTGCGTCTCGATATTATGAGCGATATTAACTTCTTTTTTGAGCTTATAAAAACTGTGAAGGTTTTTACTGTTTTTAAATGTTTAATTGTCGAAGGATCGATTTTTAATCAATAGCTATAAAGAGGTTGATCAGTCCCTAAACAGTTTTCATCACAAGTTGTATCACAAACCACTATGGATATCCGACATTTTTTCTCGAGTAAAAAAAAGGTGATATCTTTGAAATTAGTGTTAAATCGAAAAAAAATTTCTTATTTTATCTCATTCCCTTGAGAATTTTCATCTTCCACGCCCCCGGGCAATAAGTTTTTCAATAAATTGTTTACCAACTGGAAAACTACCTTCTCTGTCTTTGCCAGGCTCTTTCACATTCAGACTGTTGGATTTTAATTGAAAATCCTTCACGAAATTGATTCGCACGTTTTTTTTTTTTTTTTAAATTCATCCAACACTCGCCATATTACTCGTACAGCCCAGCGTAATGAAACTAAAAGCTCCTACAATAAAAAAGTAAAGTAACTGTTGCCGGCTCAAAATATAATAGCGTATATGATAATTTAGCTGCTCAAGCTGCCTAACTGGAGAAATGAAAAGAGAGAGAAAAAGAGAGTGAGTCGGATTGAAACGAGCGCATAGGCGCGCTGGAGAGCTTGGAAGATATTCCAAGTCAGCTTTATCCGGCGCCGCTTATCCTTGGCGATTAAGAAGCGTTTACGTACCTCGCCTACGCGTTTGCCGAAACAGGTCTATACATCCCTCGTAGGCATAAGGATCTCCCTGGCAATCTTGGCTCGCGCGATCCTCGCTCGATTTCGCGCTCGCGCACTTCAAGAGCCAAGGGAACGGGGGGGAGCTGTTATAAGAGGCAGGAAGATCGGGCACTCGAGTAAATTGAACGTCGAATCGAATCTTAGACGCTACCGCTGCTGGCTAGCAGCGTCTTTACTACCGTCGCCTCGGCGCTATTATCAGGCGAGAGCTGTCATCCGCAGATTCGCCGCGGCCCATTCACCTAATTATCGTATTCCACGTCGGCGGCGACGGCAGTCCTACAGACTTCCTCTCTTGCACCCTTTGCCAATTCTTCGAGAAAGAGAGAGAGAGCTCTCCGTAGTCGGTGTGTAAGACACTTGCTTCCCCGACGCGTCTTTCCGTTCTCTTCGTCGTCCTCTTATTTTCAAAACTCCGCGATGCCAAGCTCGATTGTCCGGCTACTGCGCTTGCGACTCCCAAGCATTTGCTCAACGATAATTGCGCAATCTCAATGGCGTTCGAAATCAAGCGACTTCTTTCCTTTTTCTCCTTTTTTTCTTCGATCATTTCAATTATACACATCGTTTCTGCGACGATTTTATTTGTCGTTCATATTTTCATGAATAATAAGCAAATTGTGCATGGGAAATCCATAACGGTAGTCGTGAACGATAAGTTGCGTCCAATCATACCGCGATAAACTTGCTTCGCCCGCCCCCCCCTCCCCCTTACAAGTGAAAAGTTTATTCGAACGAGGAAATTCTCATTTTTCACGAGGAATCTACTGTAAATATATATAGATATACGAGATAATACCTATGAAAAACGATATAGCGACATTCAACAAAACACAAAATGAGACACGAGAGCCAAGGGGGCGGGGTTTGAGGAAGAAACATTAGAAGGGAAATGAACTCGCGTGTCGTATATACCCAGGCAGCCTTGAAATTTACAGAGATAATTTTGGCCTCCGCTCAAACGACTTTAAGCTACGAGGCACAAAAAGAAGGGGGAAGAAAAGAAAGACGAAGGGAGGGAGTTCATAGAGCGGCGAACGCCGAGCAGGGCCGAGTAAAAAAAAATGATCAGGGCTCGGTCTGTCTCATCGTCAGCGGAAGTCCTTAGCAAAGTAGAGCTTGCGGCCTATACGTATGCAAACGCTCCCTATCGCTGCGTGTCGCTGACGGGGGCGCGTAGAGGCGGCGTCAGGGGCGAACTCTTCGGAGGCAAAAATAAAAAAAAAAAATAAAAGGGAAATAGGGCGTCGATGTCGCGGAGAGAGAGAGCTGCGATAGCCGCACGAGAACTTGCGCCCTTTACAGCGGGAGATATAAACGGAGATGGGGGAGTGGGAGAGGGTGGTGGAAAAAACCTTCATAATCGTGGAATGCAGGGGGGGGTGGGGGGGTTAGCGAGCGAGCGAGAGGTGGATAGATCCGCAGGGAAAGAGTGCGGGCCGCTTAATAATGCGATATGGCGGGCGGGAGGCGGCGCGGCGCTATGCCGGTTATGCGGCATGCCCATAGCATCATCTCGACGCCCACGGAGAGTTCTCTCCCCTCTCCCTTGCGCCAACCTCTCGCCCTCTCGCGCGAACCAAGCCATTGATGCTATACGTATAGCACTGGCATATACGACGGCGAGAGCTAGCGAGGAGCCGTGCGCAATCGAATGCTGATTGGGAAATATTGATGGTTCTCCATCTGCTGCTCCATAGCCCCCCCCTCCTCTCTCTCTCCATCCTCCCTGCCCCCCCTCCTTCGGACTCTCTTCCTTTCTCCTAAATTCTTCGGATAGCTCGCACACACTTACCGACCCCTCAGCCTCCCCCTGGGCGACGAGTGCGCTCTGCGTGTAAGCGAGAGAAAGCATCGACTGCGACCCCTTAAGAACTTGCCTATTGTTCCTTTCAACTTCTCTCGTGTCCCTTTTTTCTTTCCTTCGCCTTTTTTTCTGGCTTGCAAAAGCCATCGTAATTTTTTCTACTAAAACACCGCTAAAACGACATAGGACCGATTTACAAGTGCGTCTCGCTCGTTATCCGATACGTTTTAACGTTGCCCCCCGCGGTCAAGTGAAAAAAGCCGAGTGTGGTCGGGCAGGACAGATTCCCTTTCAGCCCGTTCCGTCTCTCGACGAAAAGAGAGAATAAAGAAGAAAAGGGCAAGCGAGGACGAAGATGATTCCCGAAATTAAAGAGCATACCGCAGGCTCGCAAATTGCCTCGAGAGATGGCTTAACGAAACAATTTTACGAGCCTCTTGCCTCAAGGCCCTCCTCACTTGGGCGCCGAGTTATGCAGGCGGCCAGGCCGAAGTGCAGGGGGGGGGGGCGCATCGTCCAAGGGGATTATCGTCGGAAGGAGAAAATCATTCGCGCGTCTACTCTCCTACGTATATGCGTGCGTGTGTGTGTGCTGTGCCATAGAAACGAAGAGGCACGTGCGAGGGCAAATCGTCTTATATGCGCGACCTACTGATCTTGCTCTCGTTTCAACGGGGCCTGCTTTTTGCCCGCGCTTTCTCTTCGCTCTTTTCTTATTGTAATGCCGTTTCCTACTTTAAATATAAATATATACGCACTTGCCACTGGGGGGGCTGCTGCTCCTCCTCGAGGACTACGCGCGCGCGTGTATATAAAAGTTCACGGGCTGCCCCCGTTGGATTTTATTCGGGCTGACTAAGCTCGGTTACTTCTACTTAATAGAATTTGATGGCCTTTGTAGGGGGAAGCTGGATTTTTTAATGCTCCCGGATACATATTTATAGACGCGCGTTTGCGTATACTTAGCAGACTGCTTTATGGCTTTTGAAATGTCAAAGCAATGACGAACAAGCAGAAAACTTAATAGCTATAACGTATATAACAATGTAATTTCGGGGCGTTTTATTAATTATTGCACGTTTTGAAATTGAAGGTAACAATGGCGAGGGGCAAGAAGAAGAAGCCAAAAATTCCCGTACCAGAGAGCTCGGCGGAGACGGAAGTAAAGGAGCCGCCCATTGAAAACTTGCCGGCCAACTTTTTGTGGATGCGCGTAAGTTTAATCCCAGTGCTTGGGTAGGGGAAAGAGAGCAAACGAATATAAGAAACTTTGGTAATTCGCCTTGGGGGCGCAGGTAAAAAGCGGCACGAAAATGCGCAACGTCCTGGAGTACGGATTAAAGCACTTCCCGGATCGCGGGGCAATCGTGTGGAGCGCAGTTGGCCAAGGTATTAGCAAGGCCATCTCGTGCGCCGAGCTGTTCAAGAGAAAAACGCCGGGGCTGCATCAGGTGACGCGGCTCCGCTACGTTGCGTAAGTAGCCACTCTCTCTTTCTCCATGTAACTCTCCCGCGCGGTATAATTTTATCGCTCACTCGTGAGCCAAGCCCCGTTATAATACGTATACAGCCATGGCTTTTGGCGATCTAGGCGTTGGTGGCGGTTAATAATAGCTCGGGGTGTGCATTTTATATCGGCCTATGGTCGATCTGCACGTGCGGAGAAATTTATAACGCGATATGTACAATCGACGGCTCGGAATGATTGGATTAATCCCTGCGGGACTCTCTTGATGTAATATGCGCGATGATGACGACGACGGACTCCCCGCTATCGTGGGCTGATCCTCGATGACGAACTGTTGCTTTTATTATTATACCACGTCATCGAGAGGGGCGGCGCCGGGAGGAGGGCATATCTCATTATTTATAGCTTCATTTTCAGCAGTTCTCTTCATTATCGCCAATGGGCTATTTTTATCGCGGCAGTTTTTTTATATACGTACACCGCTGTTGCTGCTGCTCCAGCCTTGAACGTAAAATTCATTTCGCCCAAAGTAACTCACTTCCCTTTCTCCCCTCCATCGCGTTTTTGATACAGATCGAAGGAGAAATCAAACGAGAGCAACGAGTCGGGCAAATCGCCAGCAGCGAGCCTCCTTCCAGAAGTCCACATCCTGCTGACGAGAGATCCAACGCACATCGGGCAGCCTGGGTAATTTTCCAATTATCCTTTACCGGGCTCTAAGCAAACAAAAAATCGCAGTTGTGATAAAATAACGATTGTACGCGCAGGTACCAAGCAGCCGGAGACAACGGCGAGTTCGTGGAGGCGCCGGCAGGGACGATTAGCGCGTCCGCCAAATCATCGAGTAGTGCGAGCAAACAGCAGGGCAACACGTCGAGCGGACGCATAACCAGCCTCGCAGCCGAAGAGTTCGCGGCGATGGGCCTGCGCACCGGGCAGAAAAGGTCGCGCAAGGAGCCCCAGCAGACCGGCAATCCGTCCAAGAGGAACAAGAAGAAGACGACGGCCAACGGCGTGTAGATTTCCACGCGAATCTCTGTGAAAATGCGCGCGCCTGCGCAGTGAGTTAACGACAAGTTTTGTTGCGGAATTATTATTGTTTTTTCGTTTTTTTAATAAATACATTATTTACGATTTACCTTGGATAGAAATGTTTATTTTCTATTAATACACATACAGTATTAATGACACGGATGGTCATTTACGCGTTACACACTTATGAATGTTATTACTTATTGTGATATTCATTAAGGTATACGTGTCAAAACAAAAAGGACAAAACTTTTTAGATTACAATTTGCCTTTTTATTCAACTTTACGTACGAGTTTGTCGTTTTGTTCTCTTTTCTTTTCGCTTACAGCTAATTAAATATAACTTATACATTTTCGCACAGTCGTTGTTAATACACATTTAACCAAGAGCATCGCTCATTTCCGATGCTATTGTTGTTACATTATTTACATTATTTTTTTATTATTTTTATGTACATAGTACATCCTTCTTGTTGTATATAGCAAGAGATGGTTTTCTCGTACGCTGATAATACATAATATTTATCTATACGCGTACTTTTTCAATAGCTGTGAAATTATCCTTTGATCAGTTGATTTTCTTTACGACGCTATAGTTAACGCTTCGCGCATTGCCCCTTCCTTAGTGTCTTAACAATGTTTCAATCAACGCGCCAGTCTCAATTGTTACGTACGATACATTTTTATCTATAAGATCAATCTAATTGATCAAGCTAGAGGAGTTAAATAAAAATTAACGTATTACAGCAGTTATAATTCTCTTACAATGTGCTAAAGCTTGCTCGGTTTTACATCCAATACCAATTTTTTGTTTTGCTTCCGCTTTATTAATAACTGCGATTTAAAGTTTGGGCAGTGGTTTGGTACAAATAGCAGTTGTAAATATTTATAAATATCATTGTTTAACAACAGATCGTAGGAAACTTTATTGCTTTCTCGCAAACAAATTGTTGCACAAAACTTTAGAGGATTTTAACGTTCAAATTTACGTTTTAGAAGAAGAAATATCAAGTTGATACATAAAGTGCAAGAATTAAATAATGTATCCTACAAACTATTCGTTATGGAAAACGATAATTTTTCGTTAATTTCATGACTTGTTAATCACAAAGCTATTGTTCAGACAACTGAACCTTTCTAGAATTCCAATATTGCATTTTTATTATCAATAGGTAATTTTGGAAAATGAACTTTTGTTTTAGTTTTCTTACAACGTGTAATAAAATAAAAGCCACGACAAATTAAAACAAACTTTACGATAAAAAGAGATCATATAAACGTAATTTTAATGATTTTACAATCTAACAAAAGAAATCAATTGAAGCTTTGCACAGCATTAGATATAAAGCGTTTAAACAGTTAGATGTACAATTATGCATCTCATGTGAGAATAATAGATCAGATATACATGTAAATTAACTACAATATACCACCCTTAATAAATCATTTTTCGTATGGTTGCACTGCACAGGTTCTAGACTTTATCTCATTATTGTATAGTAAAAATTCTTATTGATAATTATGTTTAGTTAACATGTTTCATAAATTGCTTATAATTCACATTTTATTGAATTGAGCTTCACTTAGATAGATAACTAAGGAATTTATGTGTGTAATTAGAAAGCATTATACAAATGTGTTAAAAGATAAAATAGAATCTGGCAGGCATTTTATAAAAAATTTCTTTAGAATTCTTGATTGTTTTACCACATTTTTAAAGATAATCTCAAAAATGTTATGTGATCATTAAAAATGAACAAATTAGTTATCAAAAGTCTTAGACTTCACAGTTACTTTTAAGTCAATCAATTTTTGTAGTTTTCTGACAACAAAGTTCAAGTACAAAAACTGATTGATATTTTATTTTAAAATAGATACATTTGTTAATTTATTACATTTCTAATTTGAAGTTGATAAATATTTTATAAAAGGCCACAAAACAGTGACTGAGTATATAAAAGGTGAATGTGGCACACAAATTATAAAATATTTTATTACATTAGTTAAATAGCTTACAAATAAATAATTTGCATAAAAAAGTTTTTTTTAAACATAATTTCATAAAATAACTAACTTAATAAAATGTAAATTTATGTTAAATATAGAACAAAATAAAAATTAAATTATACAAATTAATTAATTATGCATTTTGATGCAATCTGTAAATATTTCATACAATGTAGTCATATACACATAAAGTTTTGAAACTTACAATGGACTGTTGACATGCTTATTGAAGATTCTATTATTTACTTGATTACGCTTCATTTTCAGTATTGCCCTCTCCTTCCATGATGGGCACTATTAAATTATCTCGGGACATTAGATTATATTTTGTTACAAAAGCTGTAAATCTGTAAATATATACATTTTTTTTAAGAAATTAGTTTTAAAAAATATTATTCAATATTCTTCATATTTTCTTACCGACGACAAAGGAAAGTCTCATTTTCAAATTCATCAAATATCGTTCTGTGATGGAAGTAAGCATGTGAAAATATTCTGTACACTCTTCTACAAACTGATCCAAGTTTTGCAACTGATGATTCCTTAATACTTACTCTGCAATGTTTAAAATAACATTAAAATAAATACTTTTAATAAAGTAATCAGAAAAAAAAAAAAATATAATTATACCTGCTTGGAAAATATTTGTAACTGTTTAACAGACAGGCAGCACCATCCAAAGTGTGTCTAGTGTAATCAATAGCAGGACATTCCTTTGGAGTTTTGTGAGCTGCACATAAGAATATCCACTGTTCTGTAGCTGTCATTTGCGAACAAGTTTCCGGATGGCATTCATCTTGCAATCTCACTGCTAAGCCATTGAGTTCCATGCAAAATTGCCTAAGATGTTCGTACTTCCAAACACCCTCGTCTTGTGACTCAGGCATTGTGAGAATGAGATCTATATTTGCTGGATCTCTTCTTATAGTCTGTTGAATATATTGCTGAACAACCAACGTGCTGTCCATCTCTTCGAAAGGCTCATCAGGCCATCTATTAAAATCCTGAAATGGCAATGACAATGTTTTAAATAAAAGCTAACAAAGTAAATAAACGCACGGAGTGCAGTAGAGAAAGAAATCAATAAACTGGCGTTTCTAGCAAATAATGAATTTCTAACATTGACTTCAAGTACAAGCATAGTTATTTTTAGGCCTAGAAAAATAGAACAGAGAATTATAAAGCTGACGGCCAGGCGTTGATCGATTTTCATGGGAGGACGTGACAGCCAAGTCGAGTGTGTTGCAAAAGAGGTTACAGGGCGACAAGGGGCTCCGACCGGGGCGTGGTAAAGGTCAAGATTTCGACAAGCCACGGCTGCGTCGCGTCGTAGCCGAGGCTCGATATGTTTCCATACCTTCGCTTTGGTTCCGGGCCTGGTTCTTCTGACAATCGTGGATCCTTCCGCCATCTTCATTTTGCCAGTTGTACGTGCGCCGCGTTATTTTCCGGCGCGGCGACAGTGCTCTCTGCTGCTAGAAAGCTATCCCGGCTCTCGGCGACACTCACACTCCTGCTGCAAGAGCCTCCTCGTCGGGTGCGGGTCGTCCGCGAACGCCGTTAAAGACGGTATCGCGCGACCAGCGACTCGATGCTCCGTGATACTCCACAGGCTCCGCCAATCTCTTTTCCCGGAACCTGGACAATGACTGCTATACTGCTGGGAGCTCCCGAGAGAGCGGAGAAGGGGGGTGTCTCGCGCACGGCGCATACCCAACACGATGGCTGCGCGCCGGCGGTCGTGGCGCGCGAGTTTTGCCGCGCGCGCTACTGCTGCTTACAAATAAACACCGATAAGCTGAATTGTTTTGTAAACAGAACTGATTCACGTGGATTTTGGGTCAAAGAAGGATGTGTCGGAGACGCTGGCCAGCTGGGATTGGCTCCTACCTTACACCGAGGACTCGTGATTGTTGATGATTTTTAGTACTCGTTATATTGCGGGTAAGTGTTATTGCGCTTTGAGGTTAAGTTCAATGTTTAATCTTGAATTTGTGTTAGAATGTTGAGTTGTTTATTTCGTTACGATAACGCGTGTCGTATTACAGCTGTTTAGATAATCGACGAGAATGGATCCGAGCGAGGTTGAATTTTTAGGAGAAAAACGCTTGGTCAGCATAGTGCCGAATTTTACTTTTGGAGCAATTTATCTTATTTCCGGGCCAGTCGGACCTTTTCGTGCTGGCATGCCCGTGAGTGTCCCCATTTGGTTGGCTTTGAGTCTTAAACAGCAACAAAAGTGTAGAATTATTGGTCAAGATTGGATGGATGCCGAACAATTGAATGATTTTATTGAAGAAGAAAAAAAATCAAAGTCAGTAAACTTTAAATTTACTAAACTGTTAGCTGCTCTATAAAATGTGACTAATAAACAACTTTTTTTTTTAGGGTTTTTACAAGGATGCCCAGTAATCATTTTATGGATGAAGCTCAAATGTTACTAAATGTTGCTGCTGATGATATTCCAGATGCAGATAATATCAGAACTGCTGTAAAAGTCAGTACTTTGATAATTACATTAATATTCTAATATAAAACTTAGTATTGAACAATTATTAATGTATTGTAGGATATTTGGGATCTTAGGATGGCTAAACTGCGTAGTTCTGTTATAGAGTTTATTCAAAAAGGGGGGTCATATGCAAAATTAGACCACCTTACAGCTATGGAAATAAATAGCATACGCTCTTTATTACCAGATGCCCTTGATGTCATTCTTCATGTACAACAAGCTACTAAACCTCAAACACAATCACAAAATGCTGATACAACTATGTCCTAATGTTTTAGTGGAGTAACTATTATTTTTACTTTCTTAATGCATTGAAAATAATTTATAATAATATTTATGTATTTATCCTGTATAAATTTGTAAATAAGATATTTAAAAACGAATTTAAATACTTAAGATTATTACTAAAGCATGTTTGCATTGTTATATATATTTCTATCAGACAAAATGCAAACAATAAAATATTGATTTGAAAGAAATTGTTTTTAATTGTTTTGCTTTTTAACACAAACAGTAAAGATACACAAAAAATTTGGCATTGTGAAAACAAATTTATGTGAATATAGATAATATGTTGATACAAGAAACAGTATGATTTTCTTAGCTGCCTTTTGTGCTAAACAAATAAGTTTTTGTGACTATTAAGAATATTGTACTACTGTTGAGGGTGTAGATTGAATTTATCTTAGTGATGAAATGACTGTTATATACGATACTGCAGTTTTGATAATCTTAAAATGATTATAAAATAATGTAAAATTTATTACATACGAAATTAGTTATTATTTATATACTAACGTTAAACATATAACTTACGGCTGCGTAATTAGCGAAATTCATGATGTACAATTTTCCGGCAGTCAACTGACAAGGCTTTGAACAACGTAGTGCCATAAATTTTAATAAATTTTGGGTTTTAATTGATGTATGGTACCACTTAATTGTATAGCTAGTTAAAGTTGAAGTTATAATTAATAATTTAAAATTGAGTCAAAAATATAAAGCTCAGTTAATCGAAATAATCGTTATAAACGTACATATGCTGAAACAGATTTTCGGTGTGATCAATAAGTTTTTGTCCAGGCCAACTTGCATAAAATATATAAATCATTACGGCTAACAATAACATTGAGTTCTTTATGATCTCAGAGACATCGTTTTTCTTTATAATTAACTGCAAGCAAAAAATTTGATAAATTATCTTCTAAGCCATGAGAATAAAAATCCACCGATTAACTTGTTCATTTATTACAATATCAAACGTACCAAAACTGAAACAACACTGCAATCTATCATGTTTAGCCCTATCGTTAACAGAAAAGACGTGGAAAATGACGATTCAAGAACCTCTGCCAAGCTAAAAATTAGTATTTGACAATTTTACAAGTTTACGCATTATTAAAAACTAACAATACTATCGTTCGGTTTTAAATCAATGTATTTAAATAGGAATTATACATTATCGATACTCAACTCTGTACATGTTTTGTGTAACTTTATTGCATCTACAATTTTATCATAACTAACATCATTATTTCCATCAGTTTCGTAAGCTAATTCCGTGGAGGTCGTCAAGCGAAATCTAGAAAAAAGCCTATATCGATCAGCCAAGATAGCAACTAAAATATATACGAGTAATTCAGCCGAACTTTTAAAATTTAATTAATAAAAAAAAATTTTGTGGCACAGACTGATACAAACTGTTTTTCGATTTATTAGGTTTTAATACATTAAAAAAAATCGTGTAACTCATTTTTATAGGCAGTCTTTTTTATAACTAAAATAAAACCCTTACACACATGTGTTATTTATTCATCAAGATTAGATTTAACTAAAGATTATAAAAATTAATGTTTACACTACATAAAAACGTAATAAAACGCTTTACAACATTTTTTGATCAAAAAAGAGTTTTTCAAACTGAGTTACGTTTTTAATATTTAGATTTAACGCGACGCCAAATTTTTTCTTTAACAGGCACAACATTCTAACAAAGCTAGTTTTCTTCATCACGAAGCAAATAAAAATGAAATTTGTGAAAAATCAGTACCCGTTGCAATTCACTCTGAAAAACTAATAAAACTGCAGGCACACCTTTATGAACATATTTTTATGAAAATATAGACAAAATCAAAGCTTACATATTCATATACAGTCTTTAAAAAAATAGTCTTTTTTATATCGTTAAATGAATTTTTAAAACTACCCCTTGTGATATCAAGAAATATCACTATTAATGTTTAATTTCTTCGAAAGACTTGTCTTAAAATTACTTCATAAAAAATTGAGGAGTACTTTAACACATGCTTAAGATTTTGCCACCTGTCTGATCGATGGGCTTCTTATCATTTCCGAGATTCATGCGAGTTGTCAAAAATCGAAAAGTTCGGTGGAATTACTCATAGAGTCTTGGATTAACATCTTACTTGATGATCGTAAGTAATCCAAGGCAATGCTCGACGCACACCGCAAAAGCCGTATCGATGCTAATGAACATAATTCCTGTCATTGCGCAATAAACCATTTCGGACGTAAAGATGATATCGTAATACTTGTACGGATCGATTGGATATTCACCATTGAGCACAAATATTAACGGTTGCGTTTCGTTAAGCACATTGTTGACTAGTAATCTTCTAACGATAGGTACCAATGTGTACAAACAGAGGGTCGAAGTCATGTAAGCTGCAACTCGCAGAGTATAATTTTGCGCTTTATAAATGAGAATTTTCGCGTGAGATCGCGTCGTCTGTTTACCCGTGTAGACGATCGAAAGAAACCTTCCTCTTTCGGAAAACTCGAGGAGAATATCGCGCTCTTGTATGTTTTGAATCGCATTCCAATTGTCCTCCATACTATCGAAGAGTAGCTTGAGCTGCGTCAAAATTTCAAAGATTGCAATTTTCAGCAAACGTTTTGCGGGTGCTTAATATTAAAGCAGTGTGCCATAAATTTTTTAGTTAAAACCTTTTTTCGGACCACAATCGCTGCCAAGTATTTGAGTAGAATGGTAGTGTTGTAAATCAACGAATGAATATGTTTTATTATGTTATCGGGATTTTTGCCCCAGTGCACGTAAACGCCACAATGCTGACGAAAAGGAAAGTAGAAAATTTCAATTTTACAACGAGAGAGCGATGTATATTTCTTTTTTTTTAATAACGCCAAATAATCGATTACTTGGGGTATCGATGATAAAAGCATTACTATCACGTAGAATGATCTTATTATGATTGTCTTAAAATTAACATCGTACGGCCAAAGTCCTGTATATTTCAGTAAGAATCTATTTATGTCAAAATAGCGGCTGTTGAACATGTTCATGTTGCAGTTGTGATTGCGCCTAGATATAGTAAATTTAATGCATCGCTTGCTTATACAATTTAATTATGAAAGTACATAAATATCTTTTTGTGCAATAAACCATTAATACTCACTTTGCTTTCTTTGTTAATATTATATACATACAAAGATCTAGTTTGCAATCTTTTTTTCTTTTTTGTAAATCTGAAATCGGATTAAACAAGAATCTTTGTTAAATTGCCAATACAATGTTATTATTAATGTAAAAAAGTGTAACAATGAATTTTTGTATAGCCAGCCTTCTTTATAACGTTGCTTAGAAGTAATCCCTTACTAGGACTGTCCCGAAACTGTAGAAAGCGTAGAGTAGCATTTGCTTTTTAAGCTTAATGTATTCAGGTAATTACGCGTAGTTTCATTTTTATTTCGCATTATCTTTCTTGGAATATAATGAAGGCAGTTTGGCCAAGCTTACGTTTTCTTGCTTTTTTTTTTTAAGACAATAAGCAACCTGAGATTTCAAATATGCAAATTACACCTTTGTATGATTTTACGTGGCCGCAGACTGGACGATTCGGTGTATTTTAACATGCAAATAATGCGTATAATGGCCAACAGTAAAGACAGAGTCATTATTTTCGATCTAAAACGAACACACATTGTATAAATGTAAGACGTTGACGTCAACATTAATATGAAATCATTCGTCATCAAACTCTTTCCTTTTTAGAATATACTTTTTCGCTGTATGCGAGTTTGTATTGAAATACTTGCAGCACAAGTATTTTTTAACTTTGCTAGCGTTTCGATTATCATGGACAAACATTAGAGTGTTTAGTATATAATTATTTGGAAGTTTTGTTAGGTATACAAAACTTTTTCTTGAATGTGACCTAGTTATTGAAAGAAGTTTTACTGTGAATATTAAACTATTTATGCAAGCTGGTAACTACTGTATATTTGACGTATTGGTGAAATTTTTTCTGATCATTATGTTAATTCTAGCTGAATAATATGAAATTTTAATTTTTTTTTTTTTTTAATAAAATCTTTGTGTATATTAAAAAAGACTGAATATGCAAAAAAGGTTTTTATTTAATTGAATATTTTTTGATACATTCATTATACAATTTCTTGGCACATACACATATATAATTCTTTCAAGGAATTACTTAATTGTTAAACATAATTATACTTAATTCAAGCAAAAAACCTTACTTTCAAGTATACTAGTATTTTATGTAGTCAACTTATAATATTTGTATAAAAATAAGTAAAGAATACTTAAAACATTCAATTTAATATTTATAGATATTAAAATGTGAAATAATATTGAACACGTAATTTAAATTTCACAAAGAGGCCTTACTTTACTCTAATAATAAAGTTTTTAATTTGAAACTCATGTAGTAAGGTTTCTCATCTGAACCATCATTTCGTTCATAATCTTCCAAAACACTTAAGAAAATAGTATCAATGGCTGTTCTAAGCACCATAAAGAAGCATTCCGTAATTAGAAAAGAACCAATTAAAACAGACACTACAACTGCTGTTATGTCATTCTCTTTAAATTCAGATCCGCAGTATTTATAAGCACCCCATGTTGAAAGACTCATAGCCAAAAGTTGTCCAACAGCCAAAATGCCAATAGTTACCTGACACATGGTTAAAAAAATATTAGAATGTGTGTAACAGGTGAATTTATATTACCATATAAAAACTTACATTATTAATAACTAAAACTTTAACAATACTTCTCATGAGAAGATTAAATGAATCTTTTGCTGATTGAACAAAGTCAGTTCCATGAATTGCACACATTATGTAAGCATTATTGGTAATGGATTTCAAAATATTTTCAAGAGTTCCAAACAAGTGGGTGTACCAGCCAAAGCAACAGCAAATCAATGGATTGCCACTTCCTTTTAGTCTTTTCTTAATAAACTTTAGTAACATGCGCACTAATTGGCAGACAGCTAAAATTAAAGATCCAAAAGCTAATGTACCAAGATGATTTCTGAAAATAAAACATTAATACATAAAAAAGAATAATCCTTTACAAATATTAATGAAATTCAATTAAATGTTTATTACTTGACAGTTTTTTCCATAAAGTTCATCAATGTAAAGTGTGGAACGTATTTCTTATTCTGGGTCCAATACCATGTTGCAAATGTTCCAGATAGTACCATACGTGAAAATGCAGCTACAAAACTACCAATCCATAACATACCAAACAAATTAATGAGATGGAAAAAATAGATATGAGTTGGTGTGTCTTCATTCTCAGGTCCAAGTGACAAAAACAGTAGAACAGATCCTGCAAACATTACCACTATGATGTACAAAAAGTAAGGAAGAAGTGGAAAGAGCAATGATGATGGAAAGAATATGACAGCTCTGAAAAGTAAAAAAACATTATTATGTGATTTGTTTAATAGTAATTAAGATTCAATTTTTAAAATTTAACTTACTTGCTTGATTCTTTAATCACTTCACAAGCAATATTTATTTTATGACGAAGAAGAATGATAAAAATTAATAATGCTATAAACATAATGACACATACAACTGATCCAGCAAGTGCTTCTGTTTGACTGTTATCCTCAGCATAAGCTGCTGTAGTAACACATATTAAGGCAAACAATACAAAAAATGCCAAGAATATTACTGTATACACAATTAATTTAGTATACCATCTCAATAGTATTATGTAAACAATGCTCAGAATTGCAGCTAGTGTAATAAACCGAAAGGCAACAGAACTGAAAATGTTATAAATACTCATTATAAGAAATATTTTTAATATTGCAAACTTATTAGACACTCAATTTTGAACTACCCAACCTGATTTTGGAAATGGTTTTTTGAATAACTGGATCATCTGTACTGTTAGTTGTTATTCCTAAGTCAGCCTTTGATTTAGGCAAAGTCATCTCTCCATACGAATAAGCTAAATTCAAACAGAAACATTAGTATGGAAATTAACAAAGTTATGAAAAGTAAGTTTATTAATGATTTACCATAGACAGCTATTCCTATCCAACATAAGCAAAAAACTCCAAGAATCTTAAGGAACTTTGTGTCCGTAGGACTGCGTGGTTTATCCATGGGACCTTTCCAAAGAGGATCATATTGAATTTTTTGACCTAAAAAAGAAATTAACATGCATATATAACAATTATTTGCAAATAAATGAAAATTAATTAGCAAAATTGAAAATTAACGTTTAAAATTTTATATTTAGCATACACAAAAAATTATAGTACCTAGTTTATTTAAAAAATTTCAAATTTGAATCGAATACGAGAATTCGACGTCGAGAGCGCTGTTAACATTCGAAAATGGCGCTTAATTTTTTTTTCGTGCTTTTCTTTTTCAGTCTAACTTTCACCGTGAATCCCACATAGTCGTTCAAAGGAGAAGAGAAGACTTTGTGCATCTCCATTTTGATATTATCCCGGCGTCGATGGCCCGTATGGCAGTATGGAACAGCTCTACACCAGAGCCAAGGAGGGAAGAAGAAGAAGAAGAGCGACGAGAAAAAAAAGAAAAAAAACCCACAGCGTCGGTGTGTTCCTTCGTGAAACTTCTATATACGACAAATGCATGTAGCCGGTATAGCTCAAGTGTGTGTTTTTTCGATCTCGAGCAAACCTGCGATCAAGAGCGACTTAATTTCCAACGCGATTTATCCATTATACCCCTGCAATTGCACTTGCGCAAATTACAAACTACCGTTACATTCTCCTCGCGCTTCCTATACCAAACGTCCGTTTAGCTCTCTCTAAGTGCACAAGCAATCGGGAATTTCCATTTCTCACCTAACTCTCGAACGTGTTACAAAAAACGGATTGAAAAGCCAGCAAATGTCGGATGACCTCAAGTAGAAAAAAAAAGTCTCACCATAGTCAATTGGCTCCGCCATTCTGCCGGTTGCGATCACAGGCCCCGCGTTGTTGTCCTTATCAATTGACTCCCAATCGATCGATAACCGCTATTTCTCGGTTAATACTTGCAGAGGCAAAAAACTGAGTATTCGTCTACTCCATCGGAATGCAAGAAGCAAAACTGCTCCCCCACGGGATATACTTTCGCAAAGCGCAAACTAACACAAAGAGAGCCCCGAGGTTTTAGCGAAGGTCGAGGATTGGACAGAGACTGTATAACCGAGAGATCGCAGAGAGGCAACTGAAAGAGGGAGAAAGAGAAAGAGAGAGAGAGAGAGAGAGAGAGAGAGTGGGAAGAGTGACCGGTTGTTGCCGGGCCAGACCCTCTGCGAGAGACGCGGCTATTTGCCGGCAAGCCCCCCGCCCCTCCGCACCGACTTCTTCTTCTTCGAATATGCGTTTGTTATTGTTTTGAGGACGTGTAACACTTGTGACTTTGAAAATTGGCCGTCTCTGGACTAGACACTTTGCATGCAAGAACGCGCGTACGTTGGTAATATAGTAATGTGTATTTGCTTAATATATATTTTGAATGAAATTCATTGAGCAAAATTCGTCCGCTGTTGAATTGTATTTATAGCTAAAGAGATGCACGAAATACTCCGATCGAATAGCACGCAGCCCAAGAAAAGAGGTTCGCGACTTTGCATAGTTCGTGCAGTAATATACGTACAACTAAACTAACTCTGTCTTTTTTTTTTATTGCAGGAGTTATTTATTACACAGGGGAGGATACGATTTTTACGTGGAAAACATCTACTGCCAATGGAAGCGGAATTTTTTTGTAAACAAATTGAGCAAACTCATTCTTGTAGGATAAAAATCAAGCTTAGATACTTCACGAATATGAGAACGTGACTTCTGACCTATATCCTATGCTAATAAGTCGAATTATAAACATAAATTTTACGAGTTTCCCGAAATAGATCTTGTTCGTAAGAAAGAGAGGCTCGAATGACTGGCTATGCTCAGCACTTTGCCCTAATGTGATTTCATGAATACAGCTTGACTCGGCTCCAAAACGGATTGAATATCGCCTTGTATGGGAATAAATGTCGTTGCTGCTGACGACTTTTACTTACAACTGTCATCGCGAAATTGTTATACAGAATTCAATCGACAATTTTTATTCGTTCAACAACAGGTAAATATGTATACAGCCAATTGTAACGCCTCTACAAGAAAACAACCGAATATTTATTCAAAATTTATTGTACCGGTGGATTGATGTTCTGTTTAATTACTTATAATCTAATGTTACTACGGCAAATGTATCGATGTTTCAAACATGCAAGCTATTTGATGAATCGATGATAATGTAATATTACATGTCATACAAGGGAGAGAGAGAGGCACTTCTGTATTAAAGAGCTCTGTAGTTTAATTCCGTTCATAAATTATTATCAAAAGGAGTAAAGTGCAGGTTTCTTCGCGAGCCCGCGACCGAGTTGTCGGTGGCGAGGGGAAAAGCTCTTTTTAGCGTCGGCTGAAAATAGTTCGCCGTAAAACTTGTAATTGA
Source organism: Anagyrus pseudococci (assembly GCA_030522585.1). NCBI lineage: Eukaryota > Metazoa > Arthropoda > Insecta > Hymenoptera > Encyrtidae > Anagyrus > Anagyrus pseudococci. The sequence goes on from JAPYYQ010001397.1 coordinate 41,172, forward strand.
CGACATGAATTTTTCGGGCTACATCGCTGTAACTAGTAGACGGAGAGTGGATACAGTTTTTATTTTAATCTGAAGTAACGCGATGATTTATAATCAATGTCAATTTAGCGATTAGCATATATCCGTTGGTAGTATCGTTCTTATAAACTAACATGTATTTGCATGTAATAATTTTAATACAAAATACATTTGTTTCTCACATTATGTTTTTTTTGCACAGAATTGATTTACGTGTATTTATCGAAAGCAGAGCGTGAGATATGTTTAATGCCAGAGCTTCTTTATGATACCTCTCAATATATACGGCATGACTGATTAGATTACGCAGAAAAAAAACAGCTATCTTGCATTCGAGTTTAATACCAAATTATTTGCAGTATTAACGAACGAGAGGAAAATCATTTGTTAGCATTGCTGGATAAACAAGTTAACAAAACGCCATTAAACTACAGACAAACATTTAATAAAGATGCTTTTGAATTTAGTCATAATTTAATTATTCTATTGTAATTAATAAATATATTAGATAACAAAATATAGTCGTCATTAGTAAGTCAATGTTTATTGTAATTAATTTTTCATAACTGCAATTAAATTGACATAACCATCTTTGTAACTGTTTTACTGTTACACTAATAAATTTCGCAGTCGGGGACTTCCAACATTCGTCTACTAACGCACGTGCTATTTCGTGAGCAGTAACCGAACCAGCAGCTCCAGAATTTATGATAGCTGGTCATCTATATTTATCTGCGGGCCTATCTTTATTTTCACAAATGGAAATAAAGATTTTTTTGATCGAAAATAAAAATCTTAGCGTTTTAATATTTTTTTTTTAAGCATGTTTTGACTCGATAGGCTTGCATAGCATATATAATTGGCATATACAGGGTTGGTCTGGGCGGGTTTTTTGGAGCCGTCGACTCCAACGTGTAGAAAAAGAGCGAGACGTTATATACGCGCAGCCTTCAAGCATCGAAACGCGGGTAAAGTTCCACGTTCAGAATGTAATGATTGCAGTGGACGTATTTAAGCGTTTACTAGTGTTATTTATTATAATTCTAGTTAAACAATATTTAAAATAAATTAAACATATTTAATAATTAATAATTTATAAGTACAGCGGATTCAGTTTTCAGTAACTAATTCTACTGCAAAACTGAAATTTAACTTGTACACTGAGAAAAGTGTTATAATAAAAAATAATAAAAAAATAACAAAAATTACTATTTTTTTTAGAAAGGCGAAGATCTAGTCATTTTGTCGCAGA
>JAPYYQ010001398.1:0-62288 GCA_030522585.1 Anagyrus pseudococci
TCTGCGACAAAATGACTAGATCTTCGCCTTTCTAAAAAAAATAGTAATTTTTGTTATTTTTTTATTATTTTTTATTATAACACTTTTCTCAGTGTAGGCTGCAAGGCCTTTTCTGCACTGCATCGTAAAGAGCAGAAGAAAAGGCAGTAAACCTATAGATTTCGAGTTTACTTCACATATCTCCCCTTGCTCTCCTCCCCCAACATAATTACCTCGTCGTCGTATATGTGCTCGATTGTCTTGCACTGACAAGCACCGCTTGCACAACCGAACATTCCTCTCTCTCTCTCTGCGCTTGAATCTTTGAAAATTATTTTCGCAACGAAAAGCCAGCTCGCGTCATTTTTTTTCTCCCCGCACAAGCCACGCGTACACGCGTGTACGTATGAATTAGTATTCGCATCAAGTGACTTTGCATTAACTCGTCAGCAGGCTTTAACGAACATCAGCTAGAACGTAGAACCGACGGTTTGCTCTCTATATACCGGCCGAATAGCCAGCGGCTACTAGCGCGTGTCGTCAATGGGGGTTGCGCCAAGAGAGCGAGCGAGCGAGAGAGTCGGTCACACGCGCGTGAGACACCTCCTCACCTTGACCTGAAAACGAACTCAATCGTCCGGCTCTCACCGCTCGCGACCTCCTGACTCAGTCTTTCTCTCTCTCTCTCTCTCTCTCTCTCTCTCTCTCTCTCTCTCTCTCTCTCTCTCTCTTTCTACACCGAGTCAGTCTCTCGTCCACTGTTCGAATCTTCTTTCCGGTTCGAATAAGTCTCCATTTCTTTTTTACTCCGGGCCCGCTGTTTATTTTTTTGTTGTGCCTATGCTCGTTTTCCGCATCCATATACTTCGCGGATCCCGGATTGACGACTGAATCAACGTTGTATACGCGAGCCCGACTGATTTATGCCGGAAACGAGCTTCTGATCCGAGCGTGCGCGGACAAAAAGTGCTAATCGCGCAGATCGAGAAAACGCGTTCCGATTTCCATGGGTGTGTAGACGAGTCGACGAACGAGTTCATCCACTCCGCGGCGCCCCGCTAGACGCACGTCGACAGATTGCCCCGCACGTAGTCGGTAAAAGAGAGAGAGAAAGAGATAAGGCTGCTCTCGCGATTTCGCTTTGACGCGTTTTACACAGCCTGTGCGGATGGCCCAGTTATCCGGATAGAGCCTTTATTTTTCTCCTCTTCTCATTTTAACCAACTTATCACGCGTATGATTTTTTTTCGCAAAGTTTCACGGGCTTTTGTTGCCTGCGCGCTGAATAGCCTGTGCTCTCTTGCGAGGCATCGCACGGCCCCCCCCCCTCCCTCTCTCTATCTCTCTCGATAAGCCTTTTTATCGCTCGTAATTCATTCGAATTTTAAAGAGTTTCGCGCTGTGCCGACGCACTGTATAAATTAACATTTCGTTTCTGTATTTTTTTCGATTTTAATGAAGATACAAAGTAGTTTTGTAATTTCGATAAAAAAATTTCTCTCTTTCTTTCTTTCTTTTTTTTTTAGTTTCCAACTGCTTTACATACATTGGGAATGTTTGTGCTGGGCTTGAATTTTTTTTCTTTATTGTACGTATAATTTATTTATGTCATGCACGTACTTAGATTTTTTTTATATATATTTTGGGAGAGCACGCTCTGTGTTGTTAATCCGGCTAAAAACGAAAAAAAAATATTTCAATGTCTTTCGTGTAGGATGAAAAATTGAAGGCTCGTGGTACACAGTACAGCGAGAGAGAGAGGGACTTTCATTAAGTCACGTATATAAACGACTCGGAGGCACGAGGTTATTAAAACAATAACGAGCTAATCCAGGAGAAAGGGTACGTGTCGCTCAACGGTAAACTCGTACGAAGAAACTCATTAACATCGCCAGTAGTCGGAGGAGCCTCGTTCCATGGAGAATTTAAAATTGCTCGTCCTACGCGCGATTTCTGACACAGGTCGGTTAGACAAGTCGAGCGGAGGGAGCCAGAGTCAGGACTAATTAGAGGCTTTATTAATCTGGGAATTTCACGCGAGGCTCTCAATAATCAAGCAATTGATCTTTCATGAAATTCAAGTAGTCGGAGAAAGAGAGAGAGGGAGAAAAGAAAAAGATTAGCAGTCGTTTTAGCCGGGCTGGAAAATTATGCGAGACGGATATTGATGGGAATCCGGTTGGACTGGCGATTAATAGCTCTCGCGGGCGATCGTGCGGCGTTCACCATATTAAGCCGCTGAGAGATAGAGCGATGAGCGGAGAGGCTACCTTCGCCAGGGCAATGAAGAATCGTTCTTTAATCATACGATTGATGCTATCGGCTAGCCCCGCTTGCGTGCGTACCCGCGCGTATACCAAGCGCGCAATCCTACGAGTCAGCTGGACTCATTGCGGCACTTGCGGCCGTCAGCGACGTTGATTCGTTTGAATGGAATTCTTTTTTTTTTCAATTTCTAAATGAAACGGTTCTTCTGGGGCTTCTAGTTCTCTCTTGTCACGTGGTGTTGTGCTAACGGTCGATGAAACGGTAACGCTGTGTGCCTATTTTTTTACTCTCCGAGGCGCTTGGATTATGAAAAATATGGAAATTTTAGACGAGGAATCTAATGAGACAGCTGGCTTTGTTTGGAGAAAAGCAGGGTTTGTGGTTATTAATTGGTTTTCCGTGAAAAAGTTTAAATAATAGATTGCAAAATACAAAAAAAAGAGAGGAAAAAACTTATTACTCGGTAAAAACGCAGTGAAACATTTAAACCAGAGAATATTCATTTGCAGAAGCTCGCAGCCACTTCTCGCGGCGATTCCAACCGAGCTGCTGCGCTTATCTCGATTTCGCAAAAAAATTTTCTTCTCTACTTTTTGTTATTCTTTTTAGATTCTCCGAAATCTTCCAAGCACAAGCTCTTTTAAACGTATATATTTTTAACATTTCATTTTGATATACAACGAAGCAAAAAAAATAAAAGACAAAAAAAAGAAAGTCCAAAACTACGCATTTCAAAAGCAGCTGAGATTAGATAGTAAACTTTTCCAAGAACACGCGCGAAAGGCCATCCATTAAAAAACCATCGGCACATTCGCCAACGAAGCCCTGAAACCTTAGCCCCTCCCTCGGAACCAGGTCTCTCTCGAGAGGCAACCGATACGCCCACCGCTTCATTCGAGTGAGCGTAGAATGACCGGTAGCAGTGAGGTCCCTCAAAAAATCGGCTTTCCCCGCGCGATCATCATCATCATCATCATAATCGTGAGTAATAACGCGAAATATCTCGACACGCGCTTGCTCGAGTCCGCCGGTTTTATTTAATCAGGCTCGGCGTGTGTCCGCGCGCTCCGGCAGAGTAGCAGCAGCGTCGACGAGGGCGACGACGACGACGACCGGCCGGCTCGCATGTGCCAGGCCTGTTGCTAGGCGCCCCCCCTTTCGCTCCTTTTCTCTCTTTCTCTCTCTTTCTTTCCGTCTGTCTCACTTGTGGGCCCGGTCGGGCTCTGCGTGTCGGCTCGAGCGAGCGTGTGCTACCACGTAGAAAGAGCGGTGGCGGCGGCGGTAGTGGTCGTACGTGAGTGTGTGTGCGTGTGTGCGTGTGTGTGTGTGTGTGTGCTGCCCCGCCTCTGCCTCCTCGGCGTCGTCGCCTCGGTCGCTCCCCGTCTCTCTTTCTTCTTTCCTCGGCTGCTCGCTCGCCCGCTCTCTTATATGCCTGCTGCCCCTTTCGCTCTTTTTACTCTCTCTCTCTCTCTTTCTTTCTCACTCCCGCCCTCGACCTCGGATTTCGCCTTGCCACCGCCTCTCTGCCCCGAAGCCGAGGCCCTCCTCCTGCCCCTCCTATTTCTTCTGCCTCGTCCTCTTCTGCCTCAGCTTTCGCACAATATATCTTTCCATTTCGTCCATTAACACGCGTGGCCCCCGCGCGCCGGGTGGCGGTCGCGAATACACATCGGCCTATCAGCCGTCAGAGACGGGCGCGCGCGCGCTTTCGTCTGCCCTCTCTCTTTCTCCCTGCGCGAGGCCAGCGCGCTTTTCGGCGGCTCCTCGTCGTTATCTGTCTGCTGTATCGGCAAGCCGGCAACAGTTCGTTCGACATTTTTTTCCCGACCGTCCGAGCGGCTGGTCGTTTTCACGCGATCCTCTCTATATAGTACACAGTGTGAACGCGCCCTCAGGGCCGCGCGCGCCCGGTCGCGCAGACTCGAGGGCGTGGAGTGAGGTGAGGTTCTTCTTTTTTCGTTGTAATAGTGGAAGACACAGTGCGGGCACCGAGTGACGAGCAAGAGAGAAGAGCCGAGTGGAGCAAATTTTTCGCAGCGTCGTTATTAGCGCAGCTGTAATAAAGCGCTGGAAAGAATGCGGTAAATGATTCTATAAATAAAAAGCCAGGGCGTATGGCAGCAGACACGCTCGTCGTCGTTATCCGTAGAAATAACTTTGGTCGAACGAGACTGGCTTTATCGGCGGGAGGGGGGGGGGAGATGAGTGGAGGCCTTTTTTTTCGTGCGCAAAAGTGGATTCTTTGACCTTAGCGTTGGCCGCGCGTCGCTATGGGTGCCTGTGGGGAAAATAGGAGTGTGTATCGAGTTTTCTCTTCCTCTTTTTTTTCGCTGCATTTTAATGGCTTACCTGGAAATCGCCGGTGTAATCTCGGCTTATTAGCCGATAATTCATTAATTTCAACCGACTATTCCGTAATTGCGCTCTCGAATTATAACGCGCTCGCTCCGCGCGTGAATCTCCGGAGCTTCTTCGAGAGGCAGCGTGAGAGAGAGACGGTTGAAAATTCCATTCAACAAGTTTTGAAATGAAGTTTGAGAAGAATCCCCGAACGAAACTCTCAGGGCTGTATACGTTGTCGGGAGAGAGAGAGAGAGCCAATATCATCATTCACATTCGCAAATCAAACATACGTCGGGGCATCGGTTACGTAAGCCCGACGACGACTCGGCTACACAGAAACGTCCCCACACGATCTTGACATTAACTCGGGTAAAAGTGGCGGAGGGCTAGTCATAGGTATACCCGCGTGTTTTTTTTTCCTCCCTTCGCGCTGCCTGCGCGTACACGCATGCCCTTGCGAAGGAAATAAAAAGCAAGTCCGGCGTAAGGAGAAGAAAAAAATCGGAGCACCCAGTGTGTGGTGGCGGGGACCGTTGGTAAGGCACACATACAGAGAGAGAAGAATCAGTTAGTGTGTGTATGTCTGTGTGTGTCGCAAGGGTGCGGCAACCCCTCGCGCACTTTGACGCCCCTTATATGTTTGTCGCTCCCTCGGCCTCTCGTCGCGCGCGAGAGGGAGAGAGGGTGAGAGTGGCCTGTCGTAAATAAAAAGAGCGCGCAAGTCGCGATCTTTCTCCCAAGGTCATCATCGTCGCCGGCGACGCCTCGAGACGGGGGCAAAATGTCGCCGCTTTGGCAACGATGACGACGACGACGACGACTAGGGGTGGGGGCAGCCAACGGCGGGGACTACGTAAGGGGACGAGAGCACGGGGGAGCCGGATCGGCGGGAGACTTTGCGATATAGTTCATTCGCCCCGCCGGATCCTTTTGTCCGGCTGCTGACGCGACGTTGCTCAATGCGGATTTTTGGCCGCTCGACAGGAGCGAACGTGTTTTCTCACCGCTGATCGCCGGTTAAGATCAATCGGCGCGATCGTTCGCGACATATACCGGGGACAGTTGCAAACCCCCGCGGTAATTGATATGTGTGTCTGTATATTTCGTGGTTTGCCAGTTATTCGATGGAAATTAATCGCTCGCTGAAACGCCAACGCGAAATTAATACGCCGCCAGATTTCTATTCTTTTTTTTTCTTTGCAATAAGCTAATTATAAATCGATGCGGTTTATTAAGGTGTGAAAATTGGAGCGCAGGTTGAGTATGTTCATTGATTATTTTTTCTTTTTGGAGCAACGAATGGAACTTGCCGTGCAATTATTTCTTTATCCAAACGTATACGTTCGCGTATCGGGGCTCAATCGACTTTTCGATAACAGTTTAAATCTTCGAAATTTATTGTCAATGCGGACGGCTGCGTTTTATCATTATTAAGAATGCCTTTTATCGCGCTGAATATCTGCGCGCGACGACGAAATTTTTCACTTCTGCGGATAGGGTAAATTCTGGAGTCGGCGCATAACTGCGAGCGGTATTTTAATTTTAATTAATACGAAAACGTTATAAAAGCCCTCCCAGCCTCCCCCTTGTTACGCATATATATCAGTTGGTCGAGTGGATTTTTCGCAGCAGAGTGTGCCCCGCGCTCGTTGCTCGAGCCCAATTAAAGTTGAAATGTACCCCAAGTAGCCGCGTGTGGTTGGATTTATAAAAAAAAACATGTGTATATGTATGCGCGTGTGTAGCTGTATGGAGGCAAAGTTTAATATCAAGCGCGCAGTGCAATAACCTTTAACGCGACAGCGAGCGAGCGGTTTATTAAGCAAGTTAAATCCAATGTCGATTACGCGGAAAACTTTCTTCGCGAGAGAGAAAGAGAGGGAGGTGAGTGAGGGGGGGGGAGGTCGTTCTCGCGCATTCCTTCTGCGTCCCAGCTGAATTCCTTGGAAGCTTCTCGGCGCTACGACCGCAAGCCTCGACGAGACTCTATTATGACAAACTCGGCGTTAAGCTATTCTCACTCGCGTTACGAACTATTTTTTACTATTTCAATTATCGAATTGACTATTTATTAATTATTCAAGACAATACGGGCAATTTTCTTTTTTTTTCTTAAAAAAAAAAAGAAGGAAAGAACAACGACGTTAGTTGTATCTTACGGTTACTCGGATAGTCTTGATAGGTTCAGGTTCTAGGTAGCTAATATCTAAGCAAAAATAGCGCGTCGCGCATAATCAGCAGCTTGAGCTCGTTGCTGGGCTGCAAAAGAAATGGCCAACGTCCAGACAGCTGTGCAGGATGAGAAAATATAAAACGTTGGCCGAACGAGCAGAAGAAGAAGAAGAGGTGGAAGTGACGGGGCAGTAGCAATGCGCATTCTCGCGAAGAAAGAGAGTGGGGTTCTCCGCGGAAGAGGCGGTGGCTCGAGGCTTTCCCTGCGGTATGCTATATACTCGTAGTGTACTGCCGGTACGGCAACTGCTTGCTCGCCGATGGAATTCGCAATTGCCGCGATCGGATACGGCAATATGGCTTAACGAACTGAAGATTCTACGCGAATTTGACGATCGAGCATTTTCGAGATTTTTATCACAACGTATTTTTCTTCGGATTATTTGTAAGCTTGACAATTGGCGGTCTCTCGCGTACAGCCTACGCGCCAACTATTTAAATTCAACTTACTCCGCGGAAATGGAGTGAAAGTCGTAATGCATAATTCAGGAGGCGCGCGCACAGTTTGCGCGTTTCCGAGCCTAATAATTCTCCGGTCGCGTGATTCATGTATGCTTATCTGAAATTTCTCCTAATGTGACGCTCCATTTGTTTTTATCAGCTTATCCCGTCGGTCGAGAGTCCTTTAAAACTCGTCGCGCCGCAGGTTAAAACGCGGCCGACCGTCCACGCACGCCCATAAAAGCGAACGGAAATGGCGCGATGACGTCAGCCGTCCGAGAGCGTAAGAAGCTACAGACGACTAGTCCCATCGGCACCCTCCACCTTCCTTTACCTCCTCTTTATCTTATTTCGACCCTACTGCTCCTTCTCATTTTTTCTCCTTCCTCCCGCGACCTACGAGCAGTTGTCTGCCGTAAGGCTATATACACAGCCGTCGTTTCTTTTCCCCGCACGGCCTATTGCCTCATAATTTCGATGATAAATTTCCTTTTTCGGCTTTGTCTTCTCATATTCTTCGTCGATCCCCTTCGGAGATGCGATGTGCTTTCTTGAATAGATGCGATTTTGAGGGAAAAAAATATGGTGTCTATCTTTTTTTTTCGAAAACGTGGGTGGTAGATCTGGGAATTTATCGTGTTGAGGATGGTCAAAGGAATTTTATACCAAGCGAAGAGGTAATTTTTTTGGTTATATTAAATTTTATTTACTGCAAAGGTACTGCTGAAGTATATTGAAAATTGAAGTTTTAAAAATGTTATGCGCATTAAATCGGTAACGTTATGAATTAATATTTAAATACCTTCCGGTAGTTGCTCTTTTCCCCTCGGGCACACACATTTGCGTATTAATTAAAATTGGAATAATTTAGCTTTGAATCGTAACTTTGTTAATTTGTTATTTTAATGGCCATGTTAAACGTTCCAAGCCTCAACTACTTAATTTTATTTTCCAGCGCGTTACACATTTTTCATGTACGTAGAATGTCATATAATTAAGCTTACATTTGATTTTAGCAATAAAGATCTTGACACGATTTTAATAAAAATTTATAACGAAATAATGTAGTAATGACGTGTGCGTTTACACGATTAACCAAAAAAATCCAGCCTCATTAAAAATGAAAACTAACGATTCCAAATACAAAAAACAAAAGTTAGTACATAAAAATTTTTTTATCGAGAACACGTTTATAAAACGCATCATTAGGGCGTCCTATCAGAGCCTTATGTATTCTTCGACGTCGATGTTCGCCAAATCCTCTTATAAAATTCGCCAGATAATACGCTCGTCGGCCTCTATCTCTCTCTCTTCCCTCATCGTCGCGCCCTTTGTGTCGCGTGATCGCACAATCATAGGCCCGACCTTTTTCTTTTCGCCCCACGACCACGAGAGTGTACGTGTAGACACAAGCGCGCGCACACACAGACATGGCCCACTTCCATAGACACAGCGTCTCGGCGTTTCCGCCTAATGTTCTCTCTCCCGTCCGAAATCCCACTTTATCGTCCGACCTGCCGGTGTGTGTCCCTATTCGTCTGGCCAGATCCCCGCTCTCCTGGCAATATCAGCCGCCCCGCCGCCTCTCTTTCCGTCCCAATTGCCCCTCGTCGCTTAGCGCGTCTGCTAGCCTTGAAGCCGGTTTCGCCGGCGCGTCCTTGAAATTCGTGCGAGGATCGAGGAACAATCGGCCATTGCACGCGCTCTACATGCCACCTTTCTCGCTCTCGCCCTCTGCTCTATTTCTCTCTCTCACTCACTTTTTCGTTTTTAATCCGGCTAGACGACTAGTTCGCTAACCCTTCGTTCAAGTCTCGACACGTAGTCGGACTATATGGGTATACACAGAGAGCTCGTCGCGACGAATGAGAGCGCCGACGACCTCGCGAACAAAGAAAGATCCCCCCCACGTACCGCTGCCACCCTAGCAACCTTTTTTTAAAGGGGATATGCTGCGCGGCCAGCTCTTGTAGGCTCTTTTCTCTTATCCTTTGCTAGTCTAGTACAAGCTTCGCTAATATTTCGTCTGGCCTTCTAGGCCTATTTATTTTTCTTTTCTATTTCGCTTTGTGCCCTGGCAGAGTGTATAGAAAGTTTTGTTGGATCAAACATTTATTAGTGGCTCGGGATAGACGCGAGACTGACAAGTATACACGCAAGATATAATCGCAGAGGTGGGCTGAAATTACAGGCTTGTATCGAGAGGCTTTTTCCTTCTAAAATAGAGCTGTTGCACCGAGATTTTTCACCTGGAAAAGTTATCTGTATTAACGTGTCAAGTGGATACATGACGTAAGGCGTTAAAAGGTTAATTTCACAATCTTAGAAGAAAACTTTCGAGAATCTCGGCTGTCTTTTTTTCTCTTTCTCTCTCGGCCGATGTGTACTGTCGAAGCGATAAGCTAAGGCCATTGAACTGTAGACTTAATAAATTCGTTCGTTTATCTTGAAAGTTTTCGAGATAAGGGAAAAGTGCTGTTGCGCCCCGTGCGCCTGCATGTCGCGCTTTTTATCTCTCGTTTTAAATATAGTTCAGCCGTAGCCTTGACATTACCGTTTAAGAAAAATGATAATCTTTCCCCCCCCCTCTCTCTCTCTCTTTCGTAAATCTCGGATTGTTGTAATTATAATTTTTAGAGCTTTCAAAGTTTTCGCGTGCCTTGCGCGTAGACGGCGAAAATTGATAATCTCGGAATATTATAATTTATCTTCTTCGCACAATCGCTTGGATTCGAGTGTTGCTAAACTCGTCTAGATTTGCAACTGTTGTATCTCGAACTTCAAGCCAGCTATTTTATTTAAATTCACGATCGCAATAAACGTACAATTAGCGCCTTATTGATCAACTTATCACAAAAAAAGTTGGAGCAAAAAACGAATTGAATATATATTCAATGAAGTGTTTCCCCAGTAACAATTGTTACCGCTCCATTAATCCTCAAATGGATCTCTCGTCTTATTTGACATCGACAAAATGTCTGTCGCAAAGGCGTTAGTCCATGGGTTAGTCTAGAGCTTATCCATCAGTAGTGCGACATCTTCTTTAACGCATCGATTCACCCTCCCCGTCCCCCGGAGCCCCTAGTCTTTTACGTCTGAACTTGACTCATGTGTGCTGGTCCCTGAACTTACTGGTTGAGTGGATGATGGGCAGACGAATAGCCGTTTGACGAATCTCGACCCCGGACAAGCTAGACGCTCTACAGGAGAGCTATTAATAATCCTCCTACCAACGGAGCGGCCCTATTCAATACTTACGTATCTCTGTATACGCGCGCGTCCAGACGGCTCTTGTGGGCGTATATAGGCGAAAGTCCGCCGCCGAAATACACGCAGACACAGGCGTATCAGGCGAGAGAGAGAGGGCAAGATAAACATTATCGATTGGCTTTCTCGCGCTGCTCTGGAATAACAGGCTTTCGTCTAGTCTTTCTCTCCAATACACATGCGACTCGAGCCGGCAAGGCCTCCGGCTTATCGTCTCTCGTCTATACTCGTGTAATTACAGCCGCAAGAGCGACGAGACGTTTCCCCAAACAGCACTTATGTGCGCGTATAGACGCGCGCACTGCCAGCATCGCTCTCTTATCGCAATATTTTACCAATCGCATCGTTACAGCTTACCCAACATGGCGTATTGAAACGTGCTTTCGAATCAATCCTCTTCGAGAGAAAGAAAAAGAAACGTTCGTTTGAGCGAGAGAAAGAGAGGGGAGAGAGTAGAAGAAGTGCTTGTCTCGGGAATGCGAATAACGAGACGTAGACGAAGGGGGCGCGTTATTTGCGGAGTCGACGCGACGACGGCTCTCACTCGACTCTCTCTCGCTCTCCTTGTGACCCTCTTTTTTCTTCGACCCTCTCGACCTTTTCTCTCTCTCTCTCTCGGCTAAAATTCAGCTTACCCCCTCTTCTCGCAGGTCGTCTCTTTCTTCCGCGGTTCCTTTTTTTTTAGTTACGCTTTCGCCGAACGCATCTCGCAAAAGCGTATAGGAGATTCGACTAGTGCTGGCTGCTAGTGCTGCAGTGCGGTGCTCTAAATATAGAATGCCAGCTGGGCGCGCGAATGCGTGAGCCCGGGAGGCCTGTGGACCGTACGCTTGATTTCCTGCCAATTTTCTCGGCCCTTTACTGCACACGTACACACATACACTCGCTCACCCCTATATACAGCAGCTTTTGTTTCGGGCACTTGGTTATGTCGCTCGACCTGCCGACTACACCGATGGACTATTTGCTGGCGACCTCCTTACGGCCTGCTTCAATGTACGAATGCTTCTGCTCTCTCTCTCTCTCTCTCTCTCTCTCTCTCTCTCTCTCTGTTCGAGGGCAAATCGAGAGAGTTTAGTTCGATTGCATTATATCTGGATCGTTTTACCGAGCAATTCGTGACGCAAGCGACGGGAGAGCAAGGTTTGTCCTCTTATTAAATTTAACCCGATTCTTAATGCGATTCGCGATTTTAATTAATCATTCTCTCGAAAAATAGCACGGCTACGGGGAAGCAGCGCGTCTTTCGCCGAAAGAGACTCCACACGCGATATAAACTCGCTTCGAAGAATTTCCATTTGCGAATTCGCGCTATCTTTATTTCATCGCTTTTTTTGCGCGCGCGCGATTTGCACACATCACCAACAAAGCCTCGTGATTTATATTTCTTTCGACGGCCGTCGAGCAACTTTCTTCGGTGAGAAATAGCGCCTATCGCCTACGCGTAATTTCTTTTCAGTACACCGACACTCGCTGTCCTACTCGTAGTATTTTTGCATAGCCTCGCACTTTGTGTACATCTCCAGAAAATAGTCGATTCCAAACCGTATATAAAACTTCGTTACAGACGTATGAAAGAAAAAAGTGTGTCGAGCGAGTGCCGCTTACGAAAATAGCCTAAGAGAAGAGGATCGAGAAGCGTCGAAGGAGAATATAAGAAGAGCTTCCGGCGAAGAATAAGGCAGAGCGCGGTGTCTGGAGCAGGCTCGCGAGCGCTCACTTATCGACACATCTGCGGCTCGCGACTTTACGATGAGTCACGCGAGAGCAGCTCTCGCGAATAAAAGCACCGCTGGCTCAGCAGGCGCAGATAGCATCGCTCCTTCGGCTACAGGGGGGGGGGGAGGGGGTGGCACAGCGCATCGTCGCGACGACGAGGACGGTCTGTGTCGCGGCCGCGCAGCCAGGAAGTAACGTCGTGTTAGGCGGATGTGTGTCGGGCCGCGCGCGCCTACACGCACTTCCGCTCCCTCGACTCTTTTTTTCTTTTTTTTGCTCCGACTTCTCGTGTACGGACACACGAGTGCAAGTGAACGACGTCGCAACGGACGGCGCCCCGGTGTCCCGTGTGCATACGCGGGAACGCTCTTATTATCTGCACAACTCCACCGAGGCGATTTTCTGTTTCTTCGGTATTGTGGCTTATTGGATGTGTGCACGTGTGGAGATATCTCTGCTTTTCTTGACAACTTTTACCTGTGGCTTTTTGTTGTTGGCTTGTCCGCGTAAAGTTTGTTTGTTTACATACAAATGAAGAATGCAGAGTCATAAGGGTATGTTACTCTGCTTTTTTTCCAACTTGTCGTTTCTATTACACGATCAACGCAAACCTTTACCACAGCTGTTTTTCATATTTAATTTTCAAATTCTTCGCTAATAATTTACTCACCCTGTCCGCCATAAAAACGTTACTTTCTCTCAAATTTATTACAATTACGCAATATCTACCAGATTGGCAATTTGCCATAATCGTATATATACGTAAAAAAATCAAACTATACGCAAGATAAATCATAGTCTCATTGTTTTCGAGCAAACAAAAATCCTGCTTTCTCTTACCAGATTCGCCGTGCTTTGCAACATAACTCGAAGCTTAAAGGCTTTGAAAGAGCCGTATAGTATTTAACAGGCAACATCAAACAATCCGCAAATATCTCACAATCATAGCAGCATCCGCCGGTCCATCGATTTCATTTACGACCACCTCCGCGTAGGAAGTTTTCGGGCGCTCAAACACGTGCCGTCTATCCACTCCCACGCGGCTCGTCCTTGCCTCTCTCTCTCTTACGATCCCTCCCCAGTCGCCCTCAACGGCGTCATCCCCCGTGTTCTCGGAATACCGTCGGTGGCCCCCACAAGGGATTACTGCCGGCGCGAGACGACGTCCCAGACGCCCAACACACACCGTCCGGTCCAGCCCCGACAACCTTGTCTGCATCCCCCCTCCTCCCCTCCCAGCCCCCTTTCAGTCAACCACTCACCGACCTGCTACGCATACATTAGATCTGTCTGCCCTAAGCGAGAGCCAAGTTCGAGGAACGCAACGGGTTTTCGATCCTTCTCAACTCGTATCTCTTTCTCACTCTCTCTCTCTCTTTCAGTGCGGTTGGCAAATGCTGAAAGCGTTGATTGAAGATTATTAGTGAATAATCGCTCGGCTTTGTTTGATAAGCCAAAAGATTTCTTGGTAATTCATCCGATAATGAATCGGTTGTTAGATTATTTATTTTTTATTGTTATGCTGTTTTTTTTAAGAAAACTGAATTATTCTATGAATTCATATATTTTGATTTTTGTAATAAAGGCGTCGAGTAACTTTGCCCAAGTGACAACAAGCTATGTTATAGGCAAAGCTTTCGGTTACGAAGCAAGGGTACTTATCCATTTCTTTTCTCCGTTGACTACGGTTGACATTCCAGACGTCGTTCACCTACGATAAGAAAGCCGAGTGTTAATCAATGCTCGAATTGCGTTTTGATACTTTACGCGTGCTTCGCCCGATCAATTGCCTTGAATAATAGCTCTTTTATCTTATGTACGCGCTGATCGATAAAGCTGAAATTTACGCTGCCCTCTCTGTTGGAATTTTTATTTTGGAAATTGTAAATAAAGTTTTTATTTCGAGAAGGAAAGAGAATTAATGGGACCGGTGTAGACTCGCGGATAACGCTAAGTGACATAACTGTACACTTTTCTATCGTACTTACATGTCGATATTATCGCTGGCTGCGTCATTGACAATTATAACGATCTACAGCGTCCGAACGAGCCGGTAAATTCGCTTGTATTATCGCGCGCCATTTTAATTGTTATCAGTGTGCATCGACAAGCTAACAAATTTTCGAAATTTCAACGGGCTGTGTATGTTACTTTGTCAGTTGCAGCGTCACGCCATTACCTTGCTATACTCAACATTTATATAGTTTTTTTAAATTTTTCTAGGTTTCTGTTACGAAAGAAAATTATAAATACTCACATAGCAATGTTGAGCACAATTTTTAAAAATAACTCGCTGGTCTTCGTGTAAAATACATATTTGCATGAATGATTGGCTACGTCAAAGGATATGATTCATTGCTTGAAAATTATCAATTATTCTAGTTTATCTTATCGTCTTTTTACAATTGTCTCTTATACTTCACTTCGAAGTAGAAACGTGAATAATTGCCCTTTTTCAATGCTTATCTTGCCAGTATAATTCGTACGTTTTAACGGTTCAGAAAATGTTTTTACTGTATGCCAGTAATTCGAATACGTTCACGGTTTACAGCCAGTTTCAACTTATGCGTAATATTTAATAACTTGTGTCAAACGTATTTATTTACCCGGCTTATTAAATTTATGTCGAATGTATTGTAGGACCACCACTAAACTTCGTTACGTGCACACGATGAACGCTAAATCGCGCTTTACGATTTTTATTTCCTTATCCTACCAAGTTACGAAGGAAAAGTTTTAATTTTTATTTCATATAACTTGTTAACTTTCTAAAAGTTCTTTATGAAAAGCTATTAGTCACTGAAAAAAGGATAAGTTCGCTCGACTTCAAAGCTTTACGCAGATGCTTGCTTTACTACCTGAAAAATCCTAGCCTGCCTCTTTGGTAAATACTACATAAAGACCTACTTTTTTACTTGTTTTCAGCGAATACCTCGTCGGGACAACCGGATTTTAAAAGTTGGGGATAACTCTCCAGCTCTCGTTTTCGAGATACACTTTTGTAAGCAGCCTCGCAGTCCTGTCTAAACATTTTGTTATGATGTATCACTTTTTAAGAATTATTTGTCACGTTGTTTTTACACTGAATTTTTTAAATATTATAATAGAAAATACAAATGAGGAAAAATTACGGCAACATCAGGAGGTAAGGTAAAAATAACAAGAAGACGATCGCTGACGACAACACGAGGAATCTTCAAATTCCAGTGTGCAACGCGCGCTACTCCGGTGCTATAGGCTGTGTTTTCAAATAGTCAGGTACCTGAAGTAGCGCGCGTTGCGACTGGTCACTCACACTCGCTCGTCCCACAAGAAAATGCAGGAGCCAAGTAGCATTTAGAGAAATGCACGTCTGCTGGAGCTGCTTGAAAAGGAATAAAAGGTAAGGGAGAAACGAAGCAGAAAACAGCAGACACCGAGACTTTTCAACCTTGAATATTGGAAGGCTGCATGTTAATTGTACTTCATCAGGTGCTCTGGTGTATGAGATACCCGGCGCCTGTTGGAGCGCAATTCATGTGATTGTGCCGTACCGAACGTTTCGAAGATCCTGCCGAAGAGTCGTTATGGGAAATTTTGAAAGCTGAAGGCTATAATGTATCGCCAGCACGGTATCGACCGATTTATTTTTCTTTTATCTATAAAAATGTACAACTCTGATAAAATTTATGCTCAGAACAGGTATCTTTTTTATCTCCCCTTTCTTGACATTTTATTGGCCGGATTCGACGCAGTCATGGTTTATTTATCGTTTTTACGACCATGTAAATACAAGCTTTTCAGGTTTGACGTATTTATGGAGATCAAAATAATTTGTCACGATATATTTGTACGCTCTTTATTCTAATTTTGCTTTTACACAATTAATTATTAACACGAATAGTTATGAAGAAGTTTATGTACAGTCACAAATTGATTATTTTGCCAAGAATAAAAAAAGAACGTTTCACGTCATGCGACACTGCATAACTAAAAAAGGATAAAAAAAGTCCATCAAATTTTAAAAATACATTGTTTTATTATTACACAAAGTAATCTGCGGTTATCAGCGTTAAAAGCTCCCCAGAAGGGAGAGAGAGCAGCATTACACTGGCACCCGCCACGCCCATAAATAATCCAGCTCCGAGTCAAGACTCGCATAAAGTAAGCAAGCCCCAGTCGCTTGCCCTCTTAGAAGCCAAGTTGCACGCGTTCGAGGCACGTCTATATAGGGTGCAACGGCGGCGAGTGCAAGAGAGGCGCGTGGGCATACAGGTGCAGGCACAAAGGGTCGAGAGAGCTTGTACCAGTCTATAGCACGGACTAACGAGATAACAACATTACTCGAGCTCGCGTGGCGACAATATTGCGGGCCCCCATAGATACAGCCAGGGCTGTTCACTCTCTCCCTCCATTGCCATCATCGCGGTCATATCGAGCTGGCTTACACGTCGGGCATATAACTCGATTATACGCCGGCTAGCTGTGGAAGCCGAGCTATATACGCTTGCTGACCTGCAAGTTCGCTTCCGCACTGTGTCGAGGAGAAAAATAGACGTTTTAAATTTGCCAGCTTCTATATTCCGCTGCGATATATTGCTCTTACAAAGCGTAGGTCGTGACTTTTCGATTTATTTACGATGGTTACCAAGGCTTGAATGTGAGAAACTTAACATTGATAACAGAGTACAAGATTTTGTAAAACAAATAAAAAGTATTGAAATAAATGATAAACAAATGAAAATTTCCAAGAGCTTATTATTTCATAGAGAAACCGAGCTTTCCTTGTAACGCGCAAACTACGAATTCCTTTTTCCGCTCGCAATTACTCATTGCGAGTAGTTCTCGCGTTACTCTTCCGACACCCCGTGAGCTTATCCCGTGGCGAAAGGCACAGGAGGCGAAATGGTTTGTGTTTCTGCTTATTTTAAGTAAAGAGACTCCGCGCAGCAACATCGCAGCGAACATACGAGGATCCTGTTACGTCGTTTATCGTCTCGTTTACATGCACGGGGGAGGCGCTGCAAACGCGTTGTATGACAAATTCGAATTGAAAGGCCGACGTATGCAAATTGCTCGGCTCCCTCAACAACAGCTATCTCTTGCAAAATTATTATTCCATTGACTGTTGCTCTTTAAGAATGCTAGATTCGAATTTCGCACTTTTTAACTTTTCCGTAGAATTGAATGAAAAATAAGAGGCAAATACAATAAATTATAAACAATGATCCGAGTAGAAGTGAGCAATGTAATTATTTAAAAAGATATTTTTTTTACATAATTTATCTTATTATAAAGTTACTGAACAATGTAGAGTGGGATAGGCAGAGGATGGATGAAAAAAACATTTTTAAATTAATTACGCTTATTTTATTCTTTTTAAAAAAATTTATTTTCATACAATGTTCTAATTTTTTAATATTTTTACATTATAAATTATATTTGACAATTAATAGTTAAATCATAAGGGAAATTGATTTTTACATCTAGTAACCTAATTTTAAATACAATGAGTACCGTTTCGATGTTTTACAAAGATGAAAATTGTCAATCTAGATAAATCAATTTAAATCTGTGTGTCACATGATAACTAATATACTCATACTAATCGAAGGGTGAAACGGAGATAAAAACAAGGGGACATATAAAAAATCCATTGTCGTCACATTTTTCCATTGCTAATACAAATTCATATTGCTCAATATAGATTTATTATTGTAGCAAATTACGTAAATATTTTATTGGCTAAAAATATACATTTATATTACATGAAAATGTTGACGTTTGTACTGAACGATCGTCTCCGCTGAAAGATTATTTAAATTATTCTTCCAACATAATGACCTTACAACCTCAATAAAAAAAATTACGCTACAATTCTCTCTCTCTCACTCTCTCTCAGTCGATGATCAACATTTCATAATTTACAAAGTCTATTAGAGTACCAAATTTCATGACAAAATAAGACGATGATTAAAACAAAATTACAATACCTCGATTAACACAGTCGTTGAAAGGAAACTCGATTATCCTATAAATCGACCTACGCTTGTAAAATGTACAAATTTACGAAAACTTACCGAAGTTTGAACCGAAGCTAAAAAGGTAGCTAATGATTAAAAAAAAAATATTTATACTTATATATAGTTAAAATCTATAATTTACATAATTTTCACGATGCTTCGAAATAACATTTTTGTAAAATCAATAGTATTAAATACTCATTTTCTTAAACAATAACCTTTGCAAAATTGTTAAAAACAATAATTAGATGACTATTTAGTTTCGGTTTTACAATTTTTGATAAAAGTTCATTCATTTTGTGCAGCGAACAAAAGGTGATAATCTTTACCAGTTTTTCAATCATATAAAATTATTTTGATTTTTTTTTTACACAAACATTTCAACATGTCTCTATTATAAATACCTTTTTTATTTTAATTTTACTACATAAAATTGTTTTAGAGACACCTTTCCTATATACAGTCGCGAGGAAACGTACGTCGGTTTTTTTCATATTTATATTATGACTGCTAACTAGAGGACACGCAACTGTAAAAACAGCAACGACGTCACGTTACGAAATCGTCAAAATATTTATCTTGTAGTTCTTTTTACACTTGTGACCTTTCATAAGATCCCTCTTACTATTTCGATTAGGCAACAATGCTCTTTTACTTTCGGAGTGAAATTTTCATAAAATAATATATAATCTTGTTCGATATCAGTGTCACAGGGATTCTCTATAGTACAATATAATACAACAATTTATCTTACCCTAATATTAATATAAAATATTAAGACGTTCGTTCTTGGGAATGCTTTAATTGATAAATCGTTAAAATGAAAAAAAATTCCACTCCAAACAATACGATCGAGCATTTTTTATTATTGCTTAAAAGAACCTGATCGTTAAAAAAATCTATCAAGCCTTTCGACAGATTCTTCTCGATTAAAAAAAAAAAGAAAATTTCCGGACTTTGATTCTGTGAAGTGAATTTTCTTTACGCCGCATAATTACTGTTGCATGATGAAGGGTAAATATTTGAGCCAGTTGTAAAAGGAAGTAGAAATCAAGGCGGTTATAACAACGTCAACAACAACAGCTACGTCAGCAACAACCATTAAAATCCATTCGAAAAGTTTTACGTAAGTTCATCCGTAATAATAAAAATAATAATAGTAATAATAAAAAAAAATATTAATATCGAAAATACTGATATCCAAGCCGGCTCGGATTGTCCACCCTTCGCCGTGCTTGTAATTCTTTGTACCTAAAAGTGGGTGGGGGGCAAAAGGGTAAAGCGGGGCGGGACGGGGAAGGGGGTGTTGGCGGATGTAGGGTGTGGGTAGAACAGGGACGCGGGGGGGGGCAGAGGGTGGGGAGGGTTAGAGCAAGTGCGAGCGGCTCGCTCTTGATCCGCAGTGTCAATATTTACCCTCATCCCAGTGGTGAAACTTCACTCCAGAGACGAAATTCCTAAAGCCATCAAAGCCATGAAAGAGATCCGCTCTAATCTCGCCAAGCTGGCCAGTCTCGCTGAGGTAACAGACAGTCTTCCGTGTACGCCTCTACAGGCCGCTGCAGCGTTCCAGTCGGCGCGCCAAAGGGAGCAGCAGCAGCGAGTTCGCTCATATAAGACGCTCATAATGCGATATTGCGGGGCGGAGGGGGTGGCAAGCGTGAAATCTGCTTGTCGCGCCGCTGTATTGGCGGACGCTTACGGCTTCGCCGTCGGGCTTGCTGCTGCTGCTGCTGTCGCGGTTGACTCGGCGCCGACGTAGTCGTCGTCGTCGTAGACGCCGCTGTAGCAGCCGGCAAGTCGGCGGTGTAAGAAGGTGGTAGGGCGCCGTTGTCGCGGCTAGGGGGCCGCTGGCCCTCGGGACTTCAGCTTGAGGCAGAGGGCGTCTTAGGCGGCTGGAAAGGCTGCCACTTCAAGCACTCGGGATCGATCTCCTTGTAGACGGCGCCCCGCCGCCTCACTCGCTCTTTGTAGTCGTCGATCACGTCCTGGGGAGCGCATTATTTTTATTTGCTTACTTCTTTTTTTTTTATCGACAATTACGATTTGATTTGGAATCAATAATTACGAAACTATGTAAATGTGATTTTTAAGAAAAAAAAGCACTTGAAAAAGAGCTGGGGCGATGTTTGAAGATTTATCAAAATTGACACGGGAAAGTAATGGCCGAAGGTGGTAAGATTATGAATTAAGAGGGATAAACGCGCGAGAAAGACGAGGGAGTTAACAAGATTAATGACGTAATGCCGTACCTGCTTCTTAAGTATGATATGCTTGCCCTTCCAGTACTTCATCATTCCTAAGGCTTGCAGCGTACTGACTATGTCAGACGAATCGATGGCCATCTCTTTGCTAATGTCTACAATCCGATTAAATATTTGCCGTTTAAAATTTACAGTACATTGAAACACACACACACTCACACAGTACGATAAGACATACGATTTATGCGTAACATGTCAAAAAGTAAGTCAAATAAAAAAGAAAAAAAGAAAATTGATAAAGCGTTGAAGTTTATCAACGTGACTTTTTTTGTCGTCGATCGCATTAGTAAGCATATCCGGCGAGTCAGAGGCGAAAGCTCGTCAGCGTCGTTGACGACACACTCACCTTTTACAGAAATTTCCTTGCCACCAAAGTTGCAGAGATACTGCAGCAGCACGTCCTTCCAGTAACTCCGGTAGGAGATTAATCCGAGGTCCGACAGGGGCTTTTCCGGCGAGCCTATTTTATTCTCGACCCTCGTGAGTAAGTAGCCTGTAAAAGAAGATTACCAAGCTGTATTATCAAGCTGCACTTGCCCCCCAGCCTGCTGCCTCGTATATATACATTAATACGCCAGGGAAGAGCAAAGAGACAAGGAAAAAAGAAGAAGAGGCAAAATAAAGAACAAAGAGGGAGAAAGACCGGACTCTACTCCTCCAGATTAGTCCGTTCTTGAGGTTTAGCCGCGAGGACTTTTGCCCCTCCGCCCTCGGGCTTTCTTCTTCCGTTGTGGAATATGCCGAGAGGGAGAGAGGGATTGATTGATAAGGGCTAGCAGGAGCTACCGAGCTATGCTCTCGAGATTAATGCGAGTCAGAATGGAGCGGCTGACGATACGCTGGCCCGAGGCGATCGAAAGATTGATATTGCGCGGCCTGGAATTTAAAAAAAAACGAAGCCCGGCTGGGGTTATTATTGCTGAAAATGAAAGCTCGATTAAATTTCAAGCGATAATCGCGAAATGCGCCTATTCTGTCGCTTACACACGCAGGCCGATATGTCGTTCAAGTTTCCTCGCGACTAAAGGAGTTGCGAGATAAATGGAAGCGGGAGACTGGCAGACGTAGAGGCAAAGCCGTGCTCGTCGTCAAATCAAGTGTCGAAGAGGAGACGCGCAAAATTGCTCGGAGCGAGCCAAGGAGCAGAGCGCGCCGGCGGTAGCTCTCTCCGATGATGCACCTGAACCGTCCGGTTGAACGGTCGTTCCGGCTCGTTCGTCTGGCACGCGCGTGCACTCATCCTCTCGGCTCGCCCGAGCGAATTGGCAGCGAGTCCATGCAGATATGCGCGTACGTGCGCCCGAGA
The DNA here is from genome assembly GCA_030522585.1 of Anagyrus pseudococci. Lineage (NCBI taxonomy): Eukaryota > Metazoa > Arthropoda > Insecta > Hymenoptera > Encyrtidae > Anagyrus > Anagyrus pseudococci. Next base: position 21,822 of record JAPYYQ010001398.1, read on the forward strand.
GAACGCACACTCGGGAGGTATCCTGTACACGGACTGACGCTTATTGCGCCAGCGGACTCTTAAATGCCTGCACGCTTCTTCTTCTTCTTCTTTTTCTTTGGATTTCCCTTCTTGGGAACTTTTTTTTCGCTTTTCTGCTTTTTTCAATTAAAATAGAAGGGGGTTTTGAGAAAGCGCCCCGGGTTTTCCTTTTATTCTCGATTTCATTTAATCGAAACCGCCTGGATAATTGAGCGCTTCTCCTTTTTTTATCAGCTTTCCAACGGAGATTCGCTGATTTATTCCAAGCTGTTAATTGAACTTCCAGAATTACTTTAATACGGGATTCTCAAGTGACTTTAATTTCCTATAGATTTACGCATTTCCCTCGCGATGAGCTTTGATAAAAAAGAGTTCGTTGCGCTTGTTCCAATAGAATACTTGCATTATGCATAAAGCCAAAACAATCAAAAAGATATTCTGCGAATCCCGGAAAGAACAGCAAAACGATACTCTGGCGCAGTCGAGTGTAAGACAACAATCGAAATCTCAAGCGCTGCAAGCCCTGCGCACAGCCAACTACTCGCCACGTACAAATCGCCACTTCAAAGCCGAGCCCCGATAATCCGTTCGCGGTACAGCCTCCGATTTAGCTTTTCCCGACTACTCGATTTTTCCACCGCAATGAGGTAAGGGGAAAAGGGAGGTGGGGCTGACGAGGCGAGCAATAATTGCTCTCGGAGATAGACTCGGTCAAGAATGGCCGATCGAGCTGGTCCGGGCGCGGTCTCGGCTCCCATCCTCCCTTAGGGCGCATCCGCCCTCCGAGATCCGCTCTCCGTTTCTCGAGAGACTCGACGAAAAGGGGCGGCAGCGAGGGAGGAGGAGGAGAAGTGCGCGCAACCCCTGGCCGATCCAGGGCCCGCCGCAGCTAGCCAGTCGCCGAGGGTTCAACGAACCCACCACCCGGCAGCCTCCCCCGCTCTCTCGTCGCTGCCGCCGGCGCAGAGCTAGTGTCTCGCTCGCGGAGGCCAGGGACACCAGACGGCTGAGCCCCTCTCCCCCCCCGCAGCCTCCCCGCCGGAGGAGAGGGGAGCCACCGGCAAAGCTCCCTCTCTCTCTCTCTCTCTCTCTTTTACTCACTCGCAGCTTTGCTGCGGAGGGATAGGCGCGTACACGGCCGGCATCCGATATCGCGCGCGTATGGCCAAATTAAACGACCCGAAAAAAAATCGATCCTCGCTTAAAAGGATGCGGATGTGCGGATGTATATATGCGGATACTGCACTCTCCCGGCATACTGAATTTTCTCCGCGCTATCCTCGTCTGCATGAGCGGATCTCTCTCTCTCTCTCTCTCCCTGCCTCTTCCGGTTTGCCGATGACTGCAGCGGGAGAACGACGCCAGCTGAAAAATCCTTGTGCCAGGATTTTGACTGCGATAATCGTTGTCGCGACGATTTGGTTTTGCGCTGCTCTTGTTTTGTCTGGCCGGAGAAAAGAGGGGAGGAGAACGGAGAGCTTTTATTTTTTTTTATCACGGAGCGTGTATTCACGGGTATTGATTCGTTGTGCAGTATTGAAATGTAAGTTTAGAAGCGTCGTTGGTGGTAGAGAGGTGCGTTTGTATATATATACGTACAGAGAGTAAGAGATGCGCTGCGGAATTGGATATAACTTTAATTAAGCTTTCAATTTAAGCGAGTAAACACGGCGCATCGATTCTCTGACTAACCTCATTTAATTTCAGGCTGTTAAACGCCTCGCGAGCGCGCCGCGGAAAATTAATTTCCCCGCGCATGTGTCGGCCGTACATTTTTAAAGAGATGTGTTTTATGAATAAGCCGAATCATTTCGGGCACACGTCGAGCGTGCTGATTGATTTAAGAGCTGCGGCAACTGTTAATTCCGATTATCGCTCTACAGCGTTTAGAAAGCACAAGTGGGAGGCTAAATTGAACGAGAATTTGCACGAGAGCTTTGCGCCCGATGTGTACCTTGAGATTCGATTAATAAATCTGGTTATACAAATGCTTTCTTTAGCACCTCGGGAATTATCTAGTCGAGGCTCATTACTATCTGTTACAATCGCTTATTAATACCTAATTATATGCAAGATTCATGTATGAGATATATTGCGTATTTTTTAAGTCTCGCGCGCAAATCCATCTAATTTTCAATAAATATGTAAATATCTATCTTTCGCCTTGCCTCTATTTATATTTACGCGAAATTTATTCAAATTATTCATAAACTCTCAGTCTCTTGGCAATTCGAGTAAATTGGTAAATGCTAGGCGTGAAATAAAAATATTTTAAACTAATGAAAACTCGGCTGTACCGTAACTTTGGCGTATACGCAACAGTTTACCGATTATTATAAAGCAACTGCGTTTGCTTACATATGCCCTGTTCCTATTTTTTTTTGCGCCGAAATAACAAAAAAAGCTAATAATCATTTCTGCCATTGCATCCTGATTGAAAGTATAGACGTTCGAATCTAAAACAGCATGTACTTCAAATACAATTTATATTTGAATGCGTGATTTGCATATGTTCGAGAGAGAGAGAGAGAGAGAGAGAGAGAGAGAGAGAGAGAGGCTGGCGGACAGAGAAGCTCTCTCTCTCTCTCTCTCGCTTGGAGCAAGCAAATTTAATTTTCATACCCTGTGAAACTTTAATTTCAGCGCTCGAGCGGCGGTTAGGTGGGAGAGGGGGGCAGATGTACATACGATCGGGGTATAAATAAGGACAAAAGCCGAAAATAAACCGCGGCGAAGCGGAGCTCGGCTCATCATAAACGGATTTCGAAAGTTTCCGGCCGAGCAGAGAGCGAGAGGGCAGGAGCGACAAAAGAGAGGGCCGGTCGAACAAAGGCTAGCCCTTTCGAAAAATCCCCGCGGGATCATCCCCGCGCCAGCAGACCGCTTCCGGACGGACAGCTGCTTTCTCTCGCGAATAATTTTCCAGGAAAATCCGCGAGTACATCCGATGCTCTCTGATACGCCTCTATGCGGCTGCCGCGGAAGCAAGCCCTGTCGGCCCTCTCTGTGCAAGCTGAATAACGGCAAGGCTGTACGTTAATCGCGCATCCCTGCCTCTCGGAGTTTATAACAGACCTTTTCCACTTGCCGCTATTCGCGTTATTCGCAGTCCATTTTGCTTACACGACCACCATAGTAGACTCGGCCAGGTTTTACAAGTTTATCTATTTTCTTTCTTTCTTAAAAAAAATTTTTGAGTGTATGAGATGGTGCGACTGCAGGCGTAAAATAAGGTCATAATTTTGAGTTATTTTGGAAGAGACTGCAGGGCCGGAAGTAATTTTGAGATGGAGAAGGTGACACACGGCATGTGTGCGAAATAAGGACGCGTCTGATGAGTTTCTGCTATTTCTACTTTGATATATAGCGCAGCCGGACCTATTCAACCTGCTCTAATAAATTCGTTGATGTGATGGAGCAGACAATTTTTGCTTCGAGTAAAAATTCAAAAATTCTTTATTTAAATTGAAAAAAGAGAAAATTTTTTTTCGAGTTTCAATTGAAAACAGTCAAGTCTTTGAATAAGCGATTACTTTTAAAAAAGTGCAAAAGCTTTTCATTTGGAGTTACTCCAATAATTTTATCGTCATTCGCTTACCACCCCGAATATTTTTTTATACTGTTTTACATAAATAACCGAATGAAATTTGAACTTTTAAAAAATTCAAAATTATTGAATTTATAAAATACAACTTTACACCCCGTTCTATAATAAAAAAAAGAAGATCCCCTAGCTAGCCATAAATTCGTGTATCACCTACATTTAGCAAATTTGCCGATAACGTCGAAGAGACGGCCTATCGTCTGGCGCTCGGGCAAAGTCGGTTACATAATACAGAGAGGGTCGATCCACCCTTAGCGTGGATTCGAAGAGCCATACTCTCGCGAAAGTCGATACAGCAAAGCTAGGGATGGGATGCAGGGCTTAAAATATTCAATAATTCACGCGTGCGCGATCGGGGGAAAATAAGAGCGCGGCAGTAGCAGCAGCCGGCGGAATCCTCGAGCGCCAAATCCTCTGTCGAGTTGGTCCGCGGGAGCGGCGGCAAAGGAGGCGCGTCTCGGCCGTCGGTGTACTTCTTGCACCGGGCCGTCCGGGGGCAGTTTCGGAGTAGTAGTGCGTCGAAAGGGCCGCTGGGAGCTCGTGGGAGGGCTAGGGAGCGAGCAAGGGAGAGAGATGCGGCGCGAAAGGAAGGGAGGATATAGCGCGGCGGAGGGCGAAAAGAGAGCGCGTTGGCCCTGCCAACCCTCGAGCGCGCGAGGTCACGGGAGGTCATGCGATTCCTAGCCCTATACACACACACTGACGCTACTGCTGCTGCTGCTGCTGCTGCTGTTCTCTCCCGCTCGATCCGGCGCGCTGCGGCAACGCGTCGGCGGAAGTAGCAGCAGCAGCAGCGGTGGCTGGGCCGATCGATGCGGCGAGACGCCGGGCGTCGCACTTTCCGCTAACTACTCCACTCGCTCTGCCGCTGCTGCCGGTCCGCCACCCCCACGCGAACCCTGCCCCCCTCTCGCTCCGAGAGCTGCGCGCTCTGGGGGACTACTGCTACAGCGCTGCTGTGTGCGTCTGACGCCTATACGATATACTACGCCTCCGGCAAGCGCGAGCCGCGATTCTGCGGCTGCAGCCTATTTTTCTCTCATTCCCCAGTGTCTAGCTGCAGCTCTAAACTCCACTGACTGACTACTACACTACTACTACTACTACTACTGCGATTCTCGTAGCGCTAGGCCCGTCGAGTACTCCACTGTCTTTTCTCCCTCTCCCATTTTTTAGCCGTTCGCTTCATTCATGCACCGCAGAGCTCCCGCGGGAGGAAGCAGAAGAGAGCTCGCCGCGAAATGTGGAAGAGCCAACAATGGCGGAGATGAAAATCGGAGAAGAAAAGGAGAAAATCAAGTCCCCAGCCAGACAGCCCCAGATAAAGCGTCATCAAAAAGACGTTGCACAAGTTTCTTTCTTTTTCTTCCTTTTTTTTTTTAATTTCGTATTCGCAGACGGGCAAATTCGCGACGATAAAAATAAGCGGAAAGTCAGCTGCAGACAGAATGAATTTAAATGAGACTACAGCAGCTGAGGCGCTGGCATCGGGCGCGCGTGCACGCAAAAATCTCGCGGTATCGCGCGATCGATGTGCTCCATAGCGGCGTACAGAGAGCACCTCTAGGGCATCAATGAAAATGACGTCAGCGCGCGGCTGCACAGCAAAAAGCGCCGGCGTTTTAATTATCTCCCCGTCCCTCCCCCTCCTCCTCCTCCGCACTGCGCCGAGGGTATATGCAGAGGCATGGAGAGACGCGCTCTTGTTCGCGGCCTATTTCGACGAACGCCTTTCTCCCGTTTGCCGGCAGCCCATGTGTGAGCCTGTGTTTGTGCTCTTGGGCGCGGTGCATTGTACGCGCCATCTCTTTTACTCTCTTTCTCCCTGCTGGGGTAAAAGTCGCGGTCATGCCACGCGCGCGCCGCATCATTATTATTCGCGTAAACAAACAGACGAGTTGCTTTGTTTAATAAAAAAAAAGGAAAAAGAAAGAAGGGGGTTGGAAAGAAGAGTCGCGCTGCACTGGGGTTTCTTTGGCGCCTTTCTTACAATCACAAAAGCCACTGCTGGACTGCTTGAAAAGAGTGAGAGAGGGAGAGAGTAAGTGAGAGAGACTCGGCTAGTATTAGCAAAATATGTGAATAGGCGCGGCGCACGAGCAATTTGCTTTTGTGCGCGAGGCGGCACAGCGAGGAGTAGGAGAGAGAGAGAGGGCTACTACTACTGCGAGCTCGATGGCGCCTCGTCGCCTCCTTAACCCACTTATGCACCCTTTGACTCGACGTTGTTGCGCTTGCTCGCCTTTTTTTTGTCCCCACCTCCACCCCCGTCTCCTCGCTGTAGCTTCTTGATCATCGCTCTCTCTCTCTTTTTCTTTCTCGCTCGGCTGGGGTTTTTTGTTTAGAGGCTACGAGCTTTTTTTAGGGCTAACTGGAGACTATGAGATCGGGTCGAGCTTCTTTCTTGGCGCTCACTAGGTTAATAAGCTGCGAGGTCTTGAGCATTCCTTTAGTTATGCGAATTATTTGATTTTTTTTTAAGAAATTCAAAAATGTGGATTCAAAAAAGCCCTATCGATAAAGAGGGTCTGTCAGATCTGTAGTCTACAAAACTCGCTAAATTGAGTATCAGAAAGGTTTTATAGGTTCATGTACAAACAAAGCTTTTACAAGTACTTCCACGTAAATGAACTCGGATATCGAAATAGCTTAACCATTTAAAAAAAAAACATTTAATAAAATTTTTCCTATAATTTGCGAATACAGCCGGTCCTATTAAACTAAAGCTTTCACTCGATAATCGACACAATAAAGCCAGAAACCACAAACCTATCCGAGCCAGTCTACGAAGTCGCAGTGGCTATTGTAAGAGGGAAAATCGATGACTCGCAGCTTCTCCCGATCGGAAAAGAAACGAAACCGCAGGGGCAGAGACACCGCAAGAGCGCCAGCGGAGCAAAAGTCGCCGAGGCGCGAATTTTCTCCTGAAATGCCCGATAATTCTTCCTCGCTCTCCTATATAACAGTCTATTTTTGCGGAGTCTTGCTGCTTTGTCTCGCCGCGCCCGCTATCTTCGCTTTCGTTATGCCAACAGCAGCGTGTATATCGGCCGTGCGATAAAGAAAAAGAGCCTCTCCTTCAGTCTTCGTTTCTGACGCTATCGGACTTTTAAGGTGGCGGTTTATCGCGCTAAGGTAATCGCGCCTCGGGTGGGGGATAAAAAATTGGGTCTCGTATGCTGTGCGAGCTTCGAAAATTAGAGCGTCATAAGTGTGAAAGAACGTGGGTTTTATGTCAAGTTTGAGAGACGTTTGTTGTTTATGATGCCCCTTGTTTACAAAAAACCTCATTGAATGCCTTTGAATTTTTTTGCTGAATATAAAGCAAATAAAATTTTCAATTTTTCCGACTACTTTTACTTTAAACTGTAGGATAATGTTACATCAAAGTTTGTCCGCTTCAGCCAAGCGTACGGTTTTCTTCGCAGCCATTATTTAACCCGTTTGCCGCCGAAATTATTAAAGTTAGACTCGCTGGCTATATGGATGGAGGGAGGGGAGTGCAACAATCTCGAGCCTTGGGCTCATTAAAAATTTTCGTCAATTTTACGAAAACGCAAGGCTTTTCGTTACAGAGGCCACGACCTCGCGCGCCAATAACGAGAGTTGAAAAATTAACGACGGTCGAATTACTTACTGAAGTCGATGAGCAGCCGACCGTAGCCCTGGCGCTGATACGGCGGTAGAGTGAGTATGCACGAGACGTTGTAGTTGTTGTTGGAGCTTTTTTCCTGGAACAGATTAAGAATAAAAAATAATGACGAGCCAGAGCCTGGTGGTTATATTTAAGTGAAGCCATTACACTCGCCTTATTGCGGTCGGTTTTTAATCAATTTTCCGCGCAGTCTATTCGTGTAGTTTTTACCGCATACTTTAAAGCGCACTTTTTTTTTGTCACATTCTTATTTTTACCCTTCCTTTTTCTTTTCGGGCTTTGTTCTACTTTAAACAAGCCGGATGGTGAAAAAGTTGATGCGATTTTCATTTACTCGACCAACGAGATAATCTTAAATAATTTTAAAATTCATTCTGACCCCATTTTTCCAAATTAGCCTAATATTCATTATTTTTTTCTTAAAATTTCAGTTATAAAGATACGCCGAGGAGTTATTGAAAGTCAGTCATTCGATCGCTCTTGCATAACTTCGGTGACGCGCTACACGAATTCGCTTATCTTTTTTACAGAGCGATAAAAAAATATCGCTCGCAATTAACAGCATTACATCATTATCAGCTCGAAAAATGAATGATACGAGAGAGAAAGATCTATACTTTTGCATCGAACGCTGATGAATTATCAACAAATCGATACGTAAAAATATGTGCGAATAATCGCAAATTCGTTTTGGCTATATAATATTTCACGACATAATCGCAAGGGGCAATTGTACAGGCGATAATTTAACAAGGAGAAGAGACGTAGAGAAGAAGAATCCGTGCAATCGCATCTTAATTACTCGTAGCGCTTAATTCTCGCGAAATAAATCGTCGTGTGACTCATCCGTCTCGATTTTTATCAGCACGAGCCAACAGTTTTCGGATTGGCCGCGCCTCATCTCCCAGCAACCTCTCTCTCTCTCTCTCTCGTTCACACCACTCTCTTTCTCTCTCTCTCTCTCTCGCTCGCTTGCTCACTCTCCTTTTACTCTTTTAATAAAAGGTTTGCTATTCGTGGCACACCCGGTATTTCCGGCAGAGAGCATCGACAGAGAGAGAGGGAAAAAAGAAGCGAGATGGGGGCCGCGAGTGAGAGAGAGAGAGAAAGAACGGGGGACCGAGAAAGAGAGCTAGAGAGAGCTGTTGCTAACTGCTCGAGTAGGGCAATGCCTGAAGGACAAACCGGCCAAGTGGATATGCGAGCTTCTCCCTCTCTCTCTCTCTCTCTCTCTCTCTCTCTCTCCTTCCCTCGCGCCGTCGACCACGCGCGCTTATAAACGTACCCCGCGAGATCGATTAACGCTGAATTGGGTAATGATCTTTATTCGAGAGGACCGGCCAGTCTCTCTTATTTCACCAAACTTTACAGTTTTCTCCTTTATTTTTTCTTACTCTTTTTTTCTTGTGCCCGCCCCGCGCGTCTCTGACTTTATTTTCAGCTCGGTTCTTTAATTCGACTAAAAAATGGATACACGTGCTCGAGAATTTAAAATTCCAACTGCTTCTCCGAGAGTTTGAACCGCACGTGGAATATCTTTTTTTTTAGCCCACGAATAGAATCTTTCAAAATTGACAAATTTATTATTCTACAAATCTATAAATAATAATTATAAGGAGCATAAATCACGCCTTAAAAAAAAAATCATAAAAAGTCGAACTTTGAAAATGCAAGTCTGGAAAAAAATCACGAGATCGCTTTTAAAAAGCAGAACGGCCCGGGGCCCTCTTTGTGCACACTCGCGCGTGTGTGTATGTATGCGTCAGCTCGGCATGGGTCCGTCGCGCATCTGCTCCTCTCCCGACCTGGCTTCCCTTTTTTCGAGTGCCGCGCCCGTTATAACCATATCCACTTGGTCGAAAAGAAGCCAGCGAGAGCGAAGCGAGGAGAAGTGAGCGAGAGAGAGGGCAAGAGTTGCTCAGGCGGTGCAGCGCGTAACGCGGCGCGCTCGCTAAAATTTCGCAGAAGACGAGGAGGGGCCCGGAGCGCGTGCGCGACGTCCTTGGGGCCGGCGCTCGTGCGACGACGGGCCCCCGGCTGTCCGGCGCGGCCATTGCCGGCGCGTCTCAGGGACGGCGTCGCGCGCCGGGGTATTCCCCGTCTCCATATACCCCGGCTCGCTCTCTTCCTCCCCTCAATCCCCCTACCTATCCATTACTTCTTCTCTTTCTCTCTCGCTCAGTCTTTTGCTTTCAGCAAGTTGACCGAGCGCTACAAGAATCTGCGAATCCTGCATCGATTGGCACAGCCTCAAGGATCGACGAGGAGCTTTGGCTGAATATGGGTTTTTCGCTTTTTTTTCGCAATAGCAACAAAAGCGCCGTTTTAATGTTGCAACAACCGGAATAGATCGGCAAGTATCGTCGCGAGTTATTAGCTCAAGGTTAAAAAGCACTTTTTTCTTTCTCGTGAACTTTGTAAGCGTAACAGCCGTTTAATGAATAGCTGAAGTTAATACTCGCGGCGCAGACGTTAGTCAGCAGAACTTGTCCGAGCGATAATTCGCACTTGTTTCCCGCAGCGAGTCCAAGTATATGCCCCTCGATTAAATCCCGTCTGGACAATGCACCTGCCCTCGTGTTTTCATGAAAAAAGATAATAAAACAAGAAGAGCAAAAAAAAACAATTATAGCAGCGCTAAAATTGCAGGAAATAAGGGCGAGGATGCGTATACCACGGGACAAAAAACTGTTGGCCTGGCAAGAGCGGAAGTTCGGAGGCGCGTCTGTCCAAGCAGTGCGTCTTGGCGAATTAACCGTATGTATAGAGGGCGAGCGCATGCAAAATTAAGTCCTTGTGCGGAGGTGGGCCGCTATACTCGGTGATTTTTGGGCCGCAATGAGGGACGGACCCGATGAGCCTTTGTGTGTGCGTGCGCGCGCGCGAAGGAGTAGTCGCACACGAGGAGAGATAGTGCGACGAGGAGGGAGCCGAGAGGAGCGCGGGAGACTCGGCCGTGGCCGGATGACTGGCATTCCTTTGATTATTGTTATTATGGGCCTTTGAAAATTATACGAGAGCAGTCGAGGAACAGAGAAGAGGGGAGGGAGGGGGTGGGACGGTGGGGAGGCCGAGTGACTGTGGCAGAGAAGGTCTCGACTGCGCTGCGGTTTCTTTTGCGGACTAGGAATTCGCATTTTTTTCGACTCGGCCGCCATCGCCGCCGAAGCCTGCAGTTGCCTCGGCGATCCTATAAGCCCCTCTCTTTCTTTTAGCTCGTCTATGCAAACTAGACGATTGCCTGTATAGGTTTTATGTGTCTGCCTCTGTGTGGCTGTGTATATATTTTGATGACTTCTCGTTTTGCGTGAAGTAGCTTGTACGACTGTGCATTCACTGCAGAAAGAGAGGGGGAGGGAAGGGGGTCTGGTTGTAATACAATATTCTCCGCAGGAATGTACAAATACGTTGCTGTCGAGCTATTAGATCTGTCAATTAAATTTAAATTATTAGTTTTCGTGAAAATTATGAATATGCAGTGTTTATTGCGCCGCCGTAAACGTAGATCCTATTAATTTACGATTTTAAGGAGAAAAGATATAAAAACTAATGAAAATGATTTTTTTCTCTTTTTCAAAGAACCCACGTGCTCGCAAAAATTGATATACTTATTGCATAATTTAAGATTTTAGCTGAGCGTAAATAGCAGTAATTGGAAGCTTGTAACAAGCATGTCATTTGGCATATCAAACGGATGTGTCGCAACCTGAAATTACCCTCGGAGTAAAGGAGCCAGTCAAACACATTGAAAAATAATGATCTTTTTCAATTTTCATTGACCAAGAATTAACGAATGTGTGTACCGTCCTCGGATTAGAAAAAATTAAAATAAAATTTAACCATACCGAAATTTACCAATCAGCCCGAGTTTAACTTAACCAAACGCAGGCAAACACTTTTCCAACGCCGAGCAAATCCAATTTCCGTTGTCGAGAAAAGAAAGAAAGAAAAAAAGGACGGCACAGAGTAAAAGCTCGCTCGGAATAAAGAAGAGGCCAGGAGCGTCGAGCTAGAGCAAAAGCTCCGAGCGCGCTGGGGCTACGTGTGTAAGTCGATCGGAATTCGTTTGCAGGCCACGTGGCGATTAGCGAGTCTGTCTCTCGCTCGCCTGCATTCTCCTCCAGAGCCGCTTCTCGGCGGGCTCCGTCTACGTCTATACCTCTCGCCTCCTCTCCTCCGGCTGCCGGCTAGGCGTTTCGCGGAACCGAGAACGTGAGACGCCGATTTCACGCCCAATAGCAGAAGGAGGGATATATCGACGATGTGTGCCTGTCGTTGTCGTCTATTGCGATTCACCACATTGTCTTCCTTTTCCGTTTGTACCTCATCAACAGCCCACGGCCGCCCGAGAAGCTTTTGCAAATATTAACGGAGCACGTTTTTTCTCTTTTCACGCGCGTCCTCGTAAAGCTGCCTGGATAGTTGGGAAATCAATTTTCAAAGAATTTCACGAACAACGCCGTTTTGTTCGAGTGTTTCATGCGAATCGGAGAAAAGTTGAGAATAAAACTAATAGGCGCGCTAGAAGTACCAAGACGAGAAACTCTTTCTCTCTCTGCGTCAAAAATTTAAAGCGCTTCTAAGAAGACCGAGCAAATACGTATATTCCGAGGTAAGAATTAAAATTCAAATTTTTATCCGCGAAGCTTAAGCCGACCTGAGCTAAGTCGTCCTGAAAGTGTGTCTGTCTGCGCCCTTTCTTTGTCGCGACATCGCCACGGCAAAAAGAAGAAAATTTAAGAACTTCTTTTCATCTGGCATCTCTCTTTTTTCTCTCTCCCCCTCTTCTCTCGTGCGCCAGACGGTTTCGCGATGACTCGACGTTATCGGCCGGCTGTGCGCGACGAAGACGGCAAGAAAAATCGAAGCGCGCGTATATAGGCAACGAAAAAAAAGAAGAAGCGCAGTCGGCGAAGTCGAGATTACGTCACGACCTCCCACGTCGACCTCACGCTGATTCCCCAAATTTACCTCGCGATGCTGCATCAATCGGCTTTTCCCGAAACATCGAAATGTGATGATCGTGCTTGATATTAGGATTATACTAAATCTCAGCTGATATACGAGCTTGACTTTGTTTTGATTACGCGAAAACTCGCGGAGCTAATGTATGAAAGAAGGAGAAATTAATATAATTGCAAATTTTTACAAAAATAGTCAATTTAACCGCGCTACGCGCGGCATTATAAATTTATGACCTTAAATTTATTCATTTACTTCATATTCGAATTAGGGCGCCATCTCAAACTCAACCAATAAGATTGCAGGGCTTTAGCCAATCATATCACGAATAAACTGACTTCACTTCCATATCACGAATAAACTGACTTCACTTCCAGGCCCATCATTTTTTTAAGATAGGAGGATAGGATAGGATAGGAATGGATGCACACAAATTTTATTACATTTATTCAGATTATTTTTTTCGTTTATCTCTGTAAAAGTAAGTTAAAAACAAATGTTTATTACATTTATAAAGAAAAATTATTGTTAATCGAAAACAAATTATGATTTTGCCAACGTAGAATTATATAAGTTTTAAACTAGTTCAGTTTTGTGAATTCTATACGTGTCTGACTGTGTCCTGCCATTTTCTACTTATATGTAAATTTATTATTTTTTCGTTTTCGAAAGAGAATAATAATTTTGTAAATTTTTTCAACATTGTATTTTTAAATCAAACATTGAACAAGTTAACGCTTATTTTAAATAAAAAAACCGACATTCCCTTAATTTGATTTCCCAAATATAAAAAGTAAAATAAAACTTGCTCAATGTTTTAACAAGATAAACGATATCGAATTATATACAAAAGTCGGAAAAAACCGAAAAATTGAAATCAATTGCTTACAAGAACGAAAAGTCTATTAAAATATTTAAAGAACCAAGGGCTATTTAGAGAAAAAGAAAAGTTGATATGCATAATCTTGAAGAATAATAACCAATTTACACGATTGGACAAATAAAATCAGGCTTTTGGGTTAACCCCAGGAAATAATCGAGCGCAACCAAGACGATTTGTCGAAAATCAAGTTAACACGCTCGATTAGCCAGGTAGCGATAACAAATCCGAGGGAATTTTCGTATTTGCCAACGCCAGCCAATTACAATTGTCCCTCTCATCCGGCCTTGGTCAGAAGCGCCTCGACGTCAGCTCGTCATCAGTGACGTATCAGGCTACCGGATCGATGCGAGAGCACACAGCTCCCCGAGAAACGTGTATTTCCGTTAGCCGTCAAGGGACATGCAAATAAAAGAAGGGGAAGATGAACAAAAAAAAAGTCCGCTCGGTCCAATACGTGTTTGATTACTATTGTTGGAGGCTGACTGACGCTGTCACTGATAATAAACTCATTCCATTTTCGGCTGGCCGCTATAGTTTAATGCTTTTTTCGGATTCTAGGTCGCCGATGCTTTAGCGGAAGATGTCATTCCAAGAGCTGATCGCCGAACTAGTTGACGATTAATGCTAATCGATGCCGGCCTTATTTTGGACTGGTCAACTACGGATGCTGTCAACGTTGTAGCTTGATTTTCGTGATATTTTAGCGATGACGCTCAAGTGTAAGATATCAAATGAAAATTATTAAGTATTGCAAAACGTAATTTGTGATTTACGACCGAATAATCGAATTTACATGATAATTCGATGAAATATGGTCGCCACTGCCGATCGATAAAACAATGAAATAACCAGACCAAACGAGCGTGAGATTCGATAAAAAATACAACACTTGCCGTAATAACGAACACCGCGTGTATGAACCGCCTGCAAATCACTACTGCAACTCGAGTTAAACTCGTTAAGAAAAAAAGAAGGTATAGGAAACAAAAGGTAAAAAGAAAAAGGAAGGAGGAAAAATAAAAATCGTTCTCCGTTCGAGACTTAAAAGCTAAACAAGTGTAAAAGGCAGGTCGTCGAGCTCGCGGGAGTTTCTCCGCAGGACGGATTTCCCCGCTGACTCGATGCGTTCTCGGGGCGCATTACGGCCGCGCGGTGATTGGAGTGTGCCGCAATAAGAAAACGAGCCGAGGAGGAAAAAAAGGCCTGCTCTCTCGGTTCTCCAAGCGAGCGTGTGTGTCTATAGGTGTGTTGCCGCTGCTGGCCGATCCAAAGCTGGAAAGCCTCTTGCACTAGCGAGCCGGCAGCAGCAGGCGACTTTATCGCCAAGCGGCTTTTTCGTCCGAGACAAAAACGCTGCAGTGCCGCAATCCCGATGAGATTGGCTGTTTTTAAGTCTCCAGACTGTATGGTATATTTGCGCTCGCAATTTTTTGCTCTCTCGTCCTTACGCGACGTGCACAGCTTGTACAGCTTGCGTTCTAGTGACTCTGCGCGATATATATATTTTTTTACTTCTCCCCGTATTTGATTTGAAGAATAAACCGCCGATGACGATGACAGTTCTCTTTTTTTTTCTCGTTTAATTTGTGTGATCAGTTGGGCCCGCGTATATGCGAATGAAGAATAAATTTCGCACGATTCGGCAGTCGTCAAAAGCCGAGCGTATAGTGATGCCAAGTCTCTCGGCACGTGATTAACTTGGAAGCAATATGCGCAGACGAACCGCACACGCGCACGCGTACAGACACACACTTGTACACGCAAACGCTCTCGGCTTGAACAAATAAAATTATTCTCGTGCTCGGCTGGCTCGAGACGGGCCCTAAATGCCTGCAGCTCGAATTAGCGAGAGAGAAAGAGAGAGAGAGAGAGGGAGATAGAGAGAACAAGCCTACGCCAGCGCGCGTCATTGTCACTTTGGATCTCGTGCGAAAGCCGCTTGGGCCGATGAATAAAGGGAGCGTAAAAATCGATCGGGGGCGATTATGTATATTTTTTCAAATGGAATAAGTCTATTAAAATTCAACGCTCGAGCGCCCCCCCCCGTTTGGCTACACGCAGCGCCGCGCTTGCGAAAATACCGGTTTTTTCCCCCCGCATTTTTCTTTATTTTTCCTCTTTTATTGTTCCAGAATAAGCCGCCCGGCATGATTCCGCGAATCTTTTGCAAATACACACACACACACACACAACACACAAAATCCACGAATAGAAAATTTTCCTTTCTCTCTTGCGGTGATTATTAAAGAAAAAAATAAAAAAGCTTTCTCGAATAGGTGTGCCTGCTGTATCAACGAGTATTAAATCAATGAAAGCGTAGTGTTATATGAAGCTTGCATTTTCACGCGAGACAAGCATCTGAATATAAAGCAGAGGGAAAGCCAAGGATCTCCGGGTGTAATCCTGTGTCCACACACGTTCGCGCGCGTTAAAAAGATCGCGAGCACGGTGGTAGAGTACGAGAGAGAGCGAGAGAGACATATCTCGTGGAAGATGGTGTGGAAGGGCAGGCAGGCAGGCAGACGACAGACCGAGAGAGAGAGAGAGAGAGCGAGCCGTATAATCGTGGCTCTCTTTCCGCACGTGTCGGATGCTACACGTCGTCTTTGGCGATTAAGGCTCTTTTATCGTTGACCTCGCAGCGGGCACGCAGTCGTTGCGCGTGCAGGAGAGAGAGAGAGAGAGAGAGAGAGGGAAGGAGAAAGACGGCCGATCAAGCTGGCGACCGGAGCGTGCGCGCGATCGGAGAAAGAGAGAGAGAGAGAGCGAGTAGTCTGGCTTAAAGGCCGACCGGACTGCAGGCCTGCGACGGTCACTTCTATATTTAGATGCACCAAGTTTCCTCCTTCTCCTCCGACGTGGCTTCGTCGTCGTCGTCGCGACTACTTTCTTTATGCCTGAACAAAGCGCTAGCCGGGCGTACAAGGTGCGCGCGAGCAAAGTTCTACGCGAACGTAAATTCCGATGCTAATGTCCGATCATATATGACTCCAGCCGAGATAAGCGCGAGACGGTAAGAGAGACCCAGACGCTGTTATAGACGCCCACGTGCAATACGAGCTGGATGTCAATTTTGGCACCGGATCCCGGTTATTTGTACGAGGTATAGACGTGTGCATTGGCGTTTTGGGTTAGGATCACTGCAGAGCCTTTGAGAAGCTCTTAAATCTTGCTTCTGGTAATTAATTATAAACGAGTATAAGAGAGATCTTTTAGCGCGGAGTCTTCGATCGGCCAGTGTATGCGTTTCTCGCTTGATTGGTTTTAATATCGCGCTCGGCTTGCAGCCACGTTTTTTCTCTTTTTTTAATTTCTTCTTTATTTTCACTGAACAACTTACGCAAGGTTATATTGATAATAAACGAGAGTATTCACCTTAATTTACCCTACTCAATTGACTGTGATATCAAATTAAACAAAAAATACAGAGAAAATTTCGAGTTCCAAGCTACGAGCAATCTATTGCTCAGCCAATAATTTATCTTCTTTTTTCAAGCAATAAAATCACTCGAAAATCCACTTGATTTTTCCTTCTTTTTTTTTCAAAAGGAAAAAAAATACCAAAAATTGACCAGCAGGTTAGCTTTGCACTCTGGTGAAATCTAAAAACCAAATACCTTGAACAATGGGTAGAAAAACGTGGGCGCACAGGCGAGAGAGAGAAGAAACAAAAAAAAAGCAATCAACGACGCATTTTGACGGCGTCGAAAAGCCCTCGTACACCCGCATATCAAGCTCTGATCAAAGCGACCCTATAGCGTAGAGCCAGGCGAAACCGACAAATCATCCATCCCCCTGGCGCGCGGGCTTGCACACGCGACGCGAGAGAGAGAGAGCCCCTTTGCTACGCGTGCACATCGCTCGTGAAATAAATTGCACTCCGTGCGTCTGTACGAGTGTGTGTGTGTGTGTGTGTTGCTCGAGCAGTAATTGAGCAGTACGAGGATCACCTGTGCGTTATTATTATCGGAAAAATAGAGGGCTTCCGGGAACGTCGATGAGTACACACACAGACACGCGTACAGCCGAGCGCCTCGATGTGGCCTTGGTGAAAAGCCTCGTGGCGTTTGATTTTTCCTTAAAAGTCCCTGTCCGAGCGAGTGAGAGAAAGAGAGAGGTTCGGGCTCTTTCTCGATGGACTTGTTTCTCTCGCGAGCCAACGACGATTTCGCTTTCGCGATTTATATAGCAGGTTTGCCGGCTGATGCGTTCATCATTAATGCAGCTCTCGACGGCCTTTCAGCTCTCCTCGCCGCGTAGCTGCGGCCTCCGGAATCGGAGGCTTTCGTGCCGAGCCCCACTGACGACTCTTACCTCCGATAATTATCCGATGGAATATTCATAATTCGCCTTTTTACTGCGTAACTGGTATTAATAATTTCGAGGCGAGAGAAGGATACTTTTGTCCGGATGTACACGCGTGAGTGCTGCTGATTGTTTCAGGGGAAAACGATTTCGTACGAGTGACGCTTAGGTATTCGGATATTTGGAAGTGTAAAAGAAGATTTTAATAGATTCTGCGAGTCACGAAAATTGTAACGTATTTTCTCGGTTAGTGGGCTTTCAAACGTGCGTGTTTGTAATTTTTTTTCACTTATGCATTGTAGTTATGTATTTGCTTTAAGTTATTACTTGTGATTTTCACACTACAAATTATTTACCATATTTCGTAAAACTTGTTCAAGTTATTGTTCCTCTCATTGGCGCTTATTTGGGAAAGAAACGGCCTATTGACCAAGCCTTTGTCCTTATAAAATCAATATGATTATCCCAAAGGTATTCAATGAATCAGACTTGCACAAAAAAATAAATTCCATCCGCAAAGAGTTTTCATAAAGATTACGAAAACTACATATCCTCGAAGTAGATGATCCGGAATTGCAAAAAAATAACCGAGGGCTTAGATAAAGTGATAAGCGGCGCGGAAAAAGAAGCGAGAGCAAAGGAGCCGCCCATTACATCAGCGATCTCGAAAGATAAGCACGCGAGATGAAGCAGCATTAAAGCCTCGAGAGTGCTATACCATTCCTCCCTCTGGCTTCTCTCCACCCCTCGGCGGCCCGTTCTCTCGCTCTTGTCCCGATGAATATTTATAAAACACCCAGGCAGGGCAGAGGTAGCGCGTAATTGGGGCCCTCGTGCAGCGCGAAAAATCAAGCCAGACTCTCGCACCCCCGAAAAAAGGCCTTGGCGAAGAAGGCCAGGGGCTGGGGGAGAGAAGGGGATAACAAAGCATCGCGAGCGCGAAAAAAAGAGCGTGCCGGGACACGCAGATACACATACGCGCGCACACCCTCACGCGCGCGCCTGTGTAGAAAGGCTACGCGGAAAAGGAACAGGCAACCGGACCGAGGGCAAAAAGGGTGTGAGACAGAGAGAAAAAGAGACAGAGCGAGCATTCGGCTTGCCCCCGTGTGAACAGGACTGTCTGGCATCGATCGGGCCTGCAGCAGCAGCAGCGGCGGCGGTGGCGGTGCTGCCGAGGCAAAAGACCTCGCGAGCGTCTCTCTCTCTCTCTCTCTCTCTCTTTCGCCGCGGGCTCACCGGGGGCGCCGGCGGGGAAGGGATTTCGTCGGCGCGCCGGCAGGAGCGGGGCCAGGGATATACGGCTCGAGCCTACCCCAACCTCCTTCTGCTCCTGCTGCTACTACTACTGTCGTACTGCCGGCGTGCAGTATCGACGACCACCTCCCTCTTGCGCTCTCCACAGCTCCCTCTCTCTGCCCCCTCATCCCCTCGTCCTCTACGCAGTCTCTGCTCCCCGCACCCTCCTCTCGCCCTCTATATATATACACTCCGTCGACTCTCTCTCTCTTGTCTCGCTCTCCTTCTCCTCCCCCTGTTCCTCGCGAACCCCTATCTCGTCGCTACGCTCGTCCTGCTGCTATCTCGTTCTCCGATTTCGCGTTCTCTCCCTCCCTCTCTCTCTCTCCTTCTCTATCTCTCTTGAGCTTTTACTTTCTCTTCACTCGAGTGCGATTACGCCCGTTTATTGTTTTAATAATTAATTTACCGGTGAAAGTTATGTTTAAAGCGAATGTTATGACGCCAATTGATCTCATTTGCGGTTGGTTAATAAAAACTTTTCTTTTTTTTCAAATTCAACGGGTGGTTATTTGATTTTTACGTAATATTGCGCAATTTTCATTTTTTGTGAGTTTGCTAATGTTGCGCAAGGTTTAGTAACGAACTGACGTTACAAATATTTATAGATGAAGTTTATTCGTTTGTACAAATTTCCAAACTTTCGATCTTAGGGAAAATCAATATTTGAAAACATTCTTAACGAACAGTTGTTGAACGAAATTCCGTAATTTACAATATCGAGGCAAAATCATCGAACTAAAAACGTAACACTATCCCATTTCTGCCGCAGTTCATTAAAACTCGCGACCGAGTAAAAAAAAATTGGGTCTGGAATACTGAACCACATAAATAGTCTTTGTGCTCTCCTCGGCACGCCTACACACACACAGTTATGCGGCGTCGCAGAAAACGTGTCCAATAATAAATTTACCGCTCGAAAAGTCGGAGCAGTTGAAACCTAGTTATATGTTTATGACGGGCATGTGCGAAGGAGGGCTGGGGGTTATAGGAGTGTTCTCCATCGACAAACTTTTTTCGAGCTCTCCCTCTCTCGGCACGTTCCAGCCCGCTTATTTTTCTACCTGTTCACTATGGCCCCAACAGCCCCTTTCCCTTTCACCCCATACCGTTCTCTCCCTCTCTCGTTATAATAATGCATTCCGAAATTAAAGCGATCGTTATCAGGCGCGATAATTAGCGCTCGCTCGCGCGCCTGTCCCCCGGCCGCCGGGGGGGCTCTCTATACGTCAGCCAATTAAACGCTCGCTCTGGCGCTAGACGAGCATTCAACTCTGGGAAAGCGTAACGAATCGTGGCGCCGCCGTGGCCCCGCGGCTCTCTCGCAATTCATCTCTCTCGCGAATCGAAAATCTCGGCGCCGGGTATTTCCGGCTGTACGTGCACGCGACGGAGATGGCACAATACGTCGCGCTACACACTCCAGCCAGTGGCACTACTACCACCACCAGCGTATACATATCGCCAACCACCTCTAGTCTTTTCCCCGTGGCTCTTTTTTCCCTTCGTCCCTTTTGGCTAACCTCCCTTCCGCTGCCGGCAACGCTGCCATGGCTTTCCGCAAACTTCCTCCACTCTGCCAGGCCCTTCTCTCTTTCTCTCTCCTGGCTAGGAGGCATTTTTCGAAGGAAACTCAGCTCCATACCGTTCGCCCTTGCTATATACCTGACGCCGTTTCCACGCCTGTCCCGTCGTTCCCGCAAGCTCCAACTGCCCCTTGCCCCCTAGCCTTCTGTCCCACCTTATTCCCTCTTTTCCTCCCGCTTTTTTTTTATCCGTATTTTTTGACGTCGCGCGTACACTCGATCCTTGCCCAGCAGCTTGCCGTCCCTCTACCGGTCTTATTTCTTTTTATTCGCCGTCTTATCCGAGAGCTCGGGATCCTTGGATACTCGAGCGTCTAAGCCCCCAAGTATAGAGGAGCGACCAGAGAGCCTGTCGCTTGCCCGGCTCATTCTTTATTCAGTTGGCTTCGCGTTTCTTCTCGTTGCCCGCGCGCGGTCTCCCATAATTACATCGACTCTTTCTCTCTCCCTCTGTTACCCGAAAAGCTTTGCCCGTTGTTATAAACGTGGTCCCAGCTTCTCTCTGTCTTGCTCATTCCCGCTCCTTTGTGCGCCCCGACGAGAGAGAGAGAGAGAGGTTAGCAAACGAGAGGGAGTGAGAAGTCGCGGTTGATTTAATATGAGAATCGTAAAGGTCAAGGGTAGGGATGGGCGAGGGAGAGAAAGAGCCTTGCCGACGGACGACCTCGGGACTGCCACCCCTCGGGCCATCGGCGCTCAGACACGAGGGTGGCAAAATGCTCCGGATGCTATAGAAAGAAGTGCTCGCGTTCTCTCTTGCTCTTACAATTTTCCTCGCCCGCTGCCGCTGCCGCGCGTACGTTCACCCGCAGATCTTCGGCGAAACCTCTGTCTCGGCTGGTCCAGCCCCGATTATTTCGTCGGCAAGAAGCAAAAGAAAAAAGATAAAGTAAAATAACAATTCTTAGGCTTTTATTAAATGTAATTTTGTTGGTTCGATGCAACGCGATTGAACAAAGCTCACTTAATGCTCAATTTCGTTGGACAATGGAGCACGTGACGCAAATTTCGCAACGTCGCGCAATCGATCGGTATATTACCAAAGAAAAGGAGCAAAAAAGAGAAAAAAAAGAAGAAAAAAAACACAGGTGCCCTCTCCCTCTCTTGTAAAAACGTATAAACCCAGAGAGTGGCGCTCGAAAGAGTCTCTCGGTGAATTCGAAATTTCCCTCAGAATTCGCATAAAATTTTTTCGCAATCCCGGCATGCATAACACATCATAGCCGCATCAAACTCCTCTCTCTCTCTCTCTCTCGGGCTCGGCCTCCTGTTCATCGGCAATCTCTTCCAGCACACACGGCTGTCCTCGCTCAACAGCTTGCTGCGTTGGTGTGCGTGCCTGTGCGTGGAGTGGCGGTCATGCATTATTCACCCTAATACAATCCAAAGCGAGAGAGAGAGAGACGTATAGAGGTCTCGGGCGTTAATAGGGGATGTTAGGCAAATGAGCCAGGCTCTCGGCGTACGCATATCGGCCTCGCCACCAAGTGCGTCGCGCCCAGACAAAGAAAGAGCAAGAGCACTGCTGGGATGGCCTGGAGGGAAGCGGGCTTATAAGCTACAAGAAAAAGAAGGAGAGAGAGAGTGTCAGGTCGCGGGAGACAAAAGGCACAGGCTGTATACATAGATATCACGTCGATGCGTGTACGCACGGATACACCTTGCAAATGACGTAGAGAGAGAGAGAGAGAGAGAGAGAGAGAGAGAGAGAGAGAGAGAGAGAGAGAGAGAGAGAGAGAGAGAGAGAGAGAGAGAGAGAGAGAGAGGGGGGAGTGCGCGTACGCGCGAGCAGGGAGGGAATAGAGCGTACACGCAAGCGCGGAGTCCTTCGACGCGGTTTTCACGGTCTTCGACCCCTGGCCGGGCTGCAGCAGCCGAGTCTATATAGCAGAACGAGCCGCTGACGCGCCCTCGGTGCCGCTCCTCTCCTCCTCCTCGCTCTGGCACCCTCTGTGCGTGCGCGAATTCAGAGATCGATGCCTCTCGTCTCTCTCCCTCTCTCTCACTCTCTGCGTGTCGCTGCTCCTATGGCGTTTTACTAGCCCGAGATGCGACGAGACACACAAACACAGACACGTTGTACTATTGCTCCGTCTCCCTCTCTCTCTCTCTCTTTTCCTTTCTATCCTCGTTCGGCGCGTGCTGTCTCGGGCATGCTACTCTCTGCCTTCGCCGGGGGTCCATGGAGTTTGAATTTTCCCATGGTAACCGCCGCCGGCGCTGCCACCGCCACCACCACCACCATGGCCTCTCTCTCGCCAACCCGATGGTCTCTCCTACCCTCGGCTGTGCCGGCGTTCTATAGAGCCAGGAGAGAGGCTCCGGGTGTTCCGCAGAGATGGAGGCAGCTCTCTTTTTTTTTCTCTTCCTCCTCTTCGTCCTCGCCACGCTTTTTTCTCGCCGCTTTTCCTTGCTTGTGGTCTCTCTCTACCCCATTCTCCCTCTCTCTTTTTCCTTTGTTTAGCCCGCGGCGAGCGTCAGCTGGTAAAGGGTTTGCGTAATGCGACGAGCTCCCTCTTTACAGAGGCTCTCCCCTCGTACCTCTCTTTCTCTGTTAGCGGTGTACTAGAGGGGGCTGGACCACGGGACGCTTTGATTAATTTGATAAGAGCCGTTAGCACGGTAAAAGGAGCGATTGAAAGTTTGTTCTTCGCTGCTCTCATCAATATCTATGCGCGCAGACTCTGCGGTCACGCGACCCGCGTTATAGGCCCGATCTGTCATTTTTATGGAGATTAGTTGCCATCTTTTGCACAAGATTAATTATGAGCTTTTATTCAGATCGTGATAATGTTCTGTTGGAAAATTGATTATCGTTGGCGATTAACGTGTAACGCATGACTTGCCGTCGTTGAAGGTCACGTGTAAAAAGTATGCACGTGAAAAACAATATAATCATAATAAAAAAGAAGATTCAATTTGATGTATTTGCGTAATGTGATAATTCAATCGCTACGTTCAAGCGTACATAGGAGCCGAGCGAAGCGGGGCGTGCTTTCTCTCTCTCTTAATCGGCCTGTTAAATATACAAAGAGGGGTTTCAATTTACCCTCCCATAATCAGATCACATCGCAATCGCTCTCAATTTCTCATCGCCGAGGAAAAACGTTTACAACGGACAAACGCGCGGCATGATGGTATACACACGAAAAATCCGCACTACTGCATACAGAGAAAATGCACAGGAGAAAACAGCGTTGTACGTTGATTATCAAGCTGGACTAGCTTGTAAAGAGCAAGAGAAAAGCATACGCAGGAATTTATTAGTCCGAGGGCGGCGCGCACAGGAGATGCCGGGTTACGCAAGTGCAGAAGCGCAACGTAATACCTGGGCGGGTAAGCGGACACCAGCGCTGCCTCGTCTGCCCGCCGCGCATTCGTACGTACATTCTGATCGCGGCTCGATTCCATTACACCGGGGCGCAGCGTCGCGAAGCAGCCGGCAAAGCTTCCCTCCGCTCTCTCTCTCTCTCTCTCTCTCTCTCTCTCTCTATCTATGTATACACGTATATACACTCTGCAGCTCTTTATACCCGCGAAATGAAATCGCCTTTGATCGCCAGACCCTCCACCCCCTTCCTGTGCCTGCTCTTCTGATCCCGGCCGATCGCGCGTCTTTTCCCTCGGATAATTGAAAATCCCTCTCCCGTTCCTTAGACCCCCTCCTTCCCCCCCTTTAGAGTCTGATCAGCCCCGGCGAGTTTGCTTTTTCTTCTTTCTTTCGAGTCCTCCCGGCGTGCTCAGGCCGTGGAGTAGTTTTTTTTCTTCTCGAAATTGTATTTGTTTTTGTTTTTCGGCTTTTGAAAGAAGCCAATCGCGCTTTGATTATTGTAAGCCTTTTTTTTTAGGTGTAATTTATTTTGATTAAAATATTTCAACGGTATTAAGTTTGAAAAGCGTTGTTCGAAAATATATTTTCTTTTTCGTGCTCTCTAATTAACTAAAAGGTAATTTCTCGCGTGATTATTTTAATTAATTGCGCCAAGTTTGGAAAAATTCAACATTCTCGTAGATTTATTAGCTTTTATAACTTTTTACCGTGCCCTCCACTCGAAAAAAAGAACAATAAATGCAGATAACGATGATTCTTGGCCAAGTACTCGGCAAGCTAAATTTTACCGCGAGCCACAAAGATGGCACTCTGGTGACGACGAGAGCAGTCGCGCGGCGCAGAGAGCAATCACGGCCAACACGTAGAAATTAAATTTTAACCGATCGCATTCCCAGGAGGTGAAATTATAATGGCTTAAGAGAGTTCAAAGCGGCTCTCGGATATTTCAGAAGGACGAAAAAGAACAGTCGCCTCCCGGAAGATTCGCGCCAAGGCAAAAAAGAAAGGAAAAAGGACGAAAAACAAATTACCCGCTCTCGTTTCGCCGAAATATTAGTTCGCCTCTCTCTCTCTCTCTCTCTCTAGCCCACCCCCTTCTTGCTACGTTTCTCTCGTGAAATTATCAACTCGTTGAGCCATCGCTTGGAAAGCAGGCTGGAGAGAGGGAGAGGGTCAAGTCATTTGGAATTCCGGAAGAGGAAAATCTACGTCAGTCCCTTTTTCCCGGCCGGCTATCCGGGATCTCTTTTTACCGTCTGCCTGCGCGCGCCAAGCACCGGGCTCACCTCCTCTCTCTCCCGCTCTCTGGGTTCGTCCGGGAAAAGTTAGACGGGCTCTGCGTCGACGTCTGTGCAGCCGACGTCGGCGTCGAGAGGGGAAGAGTGGGAGGCGCGTCGTCGGCGTTACCCGGGATCCTTCCTCCCGCGCAGAGTCCCCCCATACACCACCCGGGGACTTTTCAGGGACGCCCTCGCGCCGCAGAGTGGCTCTAACGCCACTGGCAGCCCCTCTCTGCTCCCTCTAGTCACTTCTTCGCCCCGAGATCTCCTGCCCCGCCTTCCTCCTCCTCCTCCTCGTCTTGCCTCCTTAAAGAGAGCCGAGTAGAAAGGTGCGCTAAGACGGAGCGAGACAAACCGAGGATGCGCGACCAGACGTCTACTCCGACGTCTCCGGCGTTCGCGCGTCTCTGTGTTGGAGGAAAAACGACTAGAAGCAGCGCGAGGGGGATGCCGAGAGAGAGAGAGAGCAAAGGGAAAATTGAGCTTGCGAGAAAGGGCATTGGCGATGCCGTACTTAAATTCGAGCATGATAAAAAGGAAAGGGGGAAAAAAGGCTTTAGTTTACGGAGGGAAAGAGGGGGCCAAAGGCGCGGCGCCGTAAAATTTCTGTAATTCCGCAAACAGCCGCTCGCTGCCGAGCTTTTTGGGCTTTAATGATTTTGGACGGGCGCTCGGAGGTAATGCCGCATGATTTGCGCGGCGCGCCAAACGCGTATTTCTCTCAATATTCGAGTGCAGATTCTCGAGTCAAAGGAGGCCGGTGCGGGTCAAAGAGGCCGCGCGTAAACGGGTCATGGGTTAAAAATTGAAATTCCAAAAGCCGATATGCCAAAGTGCGCCGATGTAGCGCTGGAGGAGGGTTGAGAAAAGAGGGGGGGAAGGGAGTCGAGGTGGTTGTGAGGTAGCGATTTTCAAATTTTAACGCCGGGGGATCCGGACTCCCGGTGGCGCTTGAAATTTTCAGCATGTAAAGCTACAGCAGAGAGAGAGAGAGAGAGAGGGCCGGCAGAAGCAGAGCAGTGGCGAATACGCTCGGCAGTGCGGAGTAGCTCCCTACGCGCTAGGCACGCGGTGGCGGCAGCAGTGCCGCTCGAGAGGATGAGGAGGAGGATGAGAAACGGCTGTAGCAGCGGCAGCAGTAGCGTCGGTGCGGCGCAGCTCTCTCTCTCCCTCTTCTCGTCGAGGGGGTGTGGGCGCAAGGGCGGTGTGGGAAATAATAACGACCGGCCCCGGACTACGCCGGCTACGTCGCACTGCGCCGCGCTCCGAGTTCGACGACCTCGGGAGCGCGCGGGCGCGCGAGAGAGAGAGGGACACTGCGCCGGGGCTGCTCTTCCTCCACACTGCTCGCTCTCGCCGCGCGCGCAACCCCTCCGCAGTCGGCGACCTCCCCGAGAGCAGCTCCCATTCGCGCGGGAGGCCAATCCTCTCCTGGCGCAGCGCACTACCACCACCACCGCCGCCGCCGCCACCACCACTGCCATCGCTGCTCGGAAACGCGGCTGCAGGAGGAGGAGGGAGGGTTCGCCGGTATCCTGCCGGCGGGGGTGGCGGCGGCGTCTAGCCAGGGTCGGGGTCGTTGAACGTCGATAAAGATTTTGACTCGACAATGCCGCAGGAAGCCGGGCCCTGCAGCGCTGGCAGCAGCGCTCCCGCTGCCGGCAAACTCCCCTCGCCGCACCGTCCTACTCCCACTCCGAAAAGCGCCTACCAACTCTGCAGACGCGATTTTCCGCGCTTTATCCTGCCCGGCCCTGCCACCGATTTCCCATCTCTCTCTCTCTCTCTGCCTGGCATCCCTCTCCTCGGCTGCTACCACCTTTTTTATTCCACCAGGTCCCCGTATTCGTTTGTCTTTAGAGCTGCGGCGCGTCGTGGCTTTTCTTCCCATCCTCCCCTTCTTCTCCCTCTCTTCTCGTGACTCGCTAAATTTGTTAGTGTGCGCCTCTGCGTACGTGTGTATCTCTCTGCCAGACTGATTTTCACCGTACACCGGACCTCTGAGGGTGTGTCTGTGCCGCGAACAAGGAAAATTTCACTCGCGAGAATGACGGGGATGTGGCTGCGTACGCGCGCGGCAGCTACTTTTCTTCTAGCCTTGAAAAAATTGACGCGTGAACGCGTCGCGTGACTGATTATATAAATTGCTTTTATTTAGAGAAAGCAGGATATTAGTTTTTCTTTCAATTTTTGTCTCTTTTTTTTATTAAAATGGGTAAAATTTGAGAATAGTCGAATAATTTGTGATAGCTCATACATAAATTTTAAAGCTGTTGATTTTTATACGTTTGGTGTATCTGTTTAAAGCTAAATATTTTTCAACTACAAATGATTAAACTGATCAAATATTATTATTTTTTTTTTGAACGTCGAATCCTTCAACAGTCGCACGTACAATGACGTTATTATTTATATTTGATTTTTACAATGACGCAATTAATTGACGCGCGAAGTATTATTGCACATTATTATTAAAATTTATTCTAGGAAATGTTTGGCAGTTATCGATGAATATTTAGGAGCTGTTTAAATAATTAAAATAAACGTACGTTCACGTTATATTTAAAATGCCCTTTCAATATTAATGCCAACACACAAAATTAATAGTTCTGCGTTTAGAGTTTATTTTTATCAAAGCTTTTTTCCAACTCGAAAATCAGATGTTGTGTCGATTGATGAGCTTTTTTATTTCATAAATTATTTTTTAATAATCTATAAAGTTATCACATTTTATAAACATGCTTTTCTCCATACTATTAATATCTCTTTTTTCGATTAAAAAATAGTAATAAAATCTAGAAACGAAATTATCTTGGGAAAATGAGGAGAGCTTGAGCTTCCGGCCGCTTAAGCTCTCGGCAGACATTATACTCGGACTTAGGGCGGATGCAGGTCGGTCGAGCAGGTCAATATCGGGCGTCGATGCGTGGCATATACAAAAGCCCTGCTCCGCGTGTTTGCCCGCGACTATACGGCGCACTATACGAGCAGCGACCCCGAGGCTTAAATGGAAAATGGCTCGGTAGCGGCCTTAGTCTCTCTCTTTCTCTCTCTTTCGTCTTTGGCCAGCTCGAACAAGCGAACGAAATGTTTGCCCGGCGCGGCTGGTAATTGAGAATGATTAAGGGCCGCCGCGCACGTTGTACTACCGAGCGATTTGTCAAATCTTGAATGGGAGTACAGCGTCAATGGCGATCCTTATTAGCATTATTATTATCATTCGTGCATTCACTTATTTTCTTTTTTTCCCCACTGCTTCAGGATTGGTATTGAATTTCGTTGTCGTTGCTGCGGTTATTGCATGTTTTGAGCAATGCTACCGAGAGTCGCATTGTCGATATGTAGTTTTTGCCTTTTGTAAACGGAGTTCAGCCTAGAGCGACTTCGATAGAAGGAATGCGATGTATGCCTCGTTTATTAATGGCTGATATAATATTTAAAAATTGATTAATCATCGAATGCCGATTGATAGAGCTGGTATAATTTATGATTCATCGAAAGAGATGTAGAGAGCGCGTGTGTGTGTGTGTGTGTGTGTGTGTGTACGTGTTACAGTTTGTAATGAATATAATCATATGTTTGTAATTGTAACTCGCGAATTTACAAAATTATTCACGAGTCGGGTTTTGATTGAAACATTTTCCAGCGAGTAAATGGTTGAATAAATTTACAAAATTAACGTTGTTTTCATTGCGACCAGGTGTACCGATGCGGAGGCTCAATTATTTTATAATTATTTAAGATTATCTTTACCAAAGTTTTATATAATCGATAAATGACCATTAAACCTATAGAGCGCTCTTACAGTGTGGTATTAATAATGTAAAAATTGTATTGGTATATTGAATATTTGAATAATTGGGAAGTGACTTACCTTACTGAAATAACCCACGGTGTGGCAGCCTTCGGAGTCATTGATTGTCATAACGTAAAAAAGAAACGGCTCCACATCGTAGTACAACGTTTTGTGATCGAGAAAGAATTTCGCTAAAAGGCAAAGATTTTGGCAGTACTGCTTGTATCTTCGACCGTCTACTTCCCAGACACCGATTTTGTCTTTCCTAAAAGTTTATATTCACAGAATGTAATATTATCCTGATTTAATTTGAAAGCAGTTACAATAACAATGCTGTACCTATACACTTCATGCCCAGGTGGATGCCTCCAAACACATTTTTCTCGATGCCGCCTTAAGACTTGTCTACTTTTCGCATACCTCAAACAATATTCACACAAATAAAGTTTAGGTGCTCGACTATATTCCTCAGGATAAGGGCTTTGGTACCAAACTTCCATTTCCCATTTACCCATTTCTATACAACGTGTACCTATACCGCCATTCCTACCTTCTCCGTCAAATTCTAACTCTTTCAAGTCTTTTTCCTGCAAAAAAAATAACGTTCGCATTATTATTTAGAAAAAGGTCGTTTCAATCAAATTCTAAAATTAAGAAGCTTACAATTTTTTCGCTAGCTACCGCCTGAGCCTCTAAAAATAGTTTGAGATCGTAATCCGACGACAAACCAATAAGCGTGGGTTGCCGGGTTTTATCAGTGCCCTGAGTTTCCCTATTATCGGACTCATTACCATCTGTCAATGGTCCCTTAAATTTGGATCGCATTTCCTTGATTTTCAACTGATAATTTCGTTGCTCATTCGTCTGAGATCCACCTTTAGGTGATTTCTTTCCCATACTTATTATCATTCGTTTTCGTTCATCGTCTCGCTTCTTCCTTTCTTTACAAAAGTCTCTGTAAAAGATTTAATTAATAAGATAACTTAATAGAAAGATCTTAAATTAAATTTTATAATAGACGTATTAGTTTTCGTACATGCATCCTTGATGTGTAGTGTTATGATACAAAGGACAAGCTTCCAAAGTAAAATGAATGTCGAATCGTCCAGAGAGATGTCCTCGAGAATCGCAAGCAGGTGACAATGGACATTCTTTTTCTTTTATCACGCGTATCCTGCTACTGGAACTCTGGCCTTTGGTTGGAATACCTCCACTAGAAGATCTATTTAAACCTAGTCCTAACTGTCGAGACGACAAACTTTGTGCTGGCCTTTTACTGGGTGATTTTGTAATGTTTACCTTACTATCAGCTGCAAAATAAATATTTTTATGATTGATCTGAAGAACTTTTATGCTGCTTTAATTAATATTCTTACCTGTATCAGATTCAGAATCAGTAGGAATTATAGCTTTTGATTGTGGTTGCGATTTATTTCCTTTTCGCGGTTGAATTTTTCGCTTTCCTTTAGCTAAAGGTTTACTTTGTTCTTCTTCAACATTATCATCCATGTCTTTATCAGAATCTGCGTTTTCACTATCATCTTCACTTTTAACTGTATCTATTAAGTACATAAGATAAACAAATATTAAAATTTTAACAATAAAATTTGTATTTCTATAAGTAATACAATAATCAAGAAGTTATATACTTTGTCGCTTCATAGTTTTCTGTGGCTTTACAGTAGCAACTGAAGTAGCAGATCTTTTTGTTGCATTGGTTACAGGAGCAGGCCTAGCAGGTGCTGGTGGAGGTTCTTTCTTTTTAGGTTGTGGTTGAGGACTAGCTTCACTATCTGACGATTCTGAGTCAGAACTGCTATCTGATGATGCTGACGATCCTGACACTGTTGCAGAACTCTTTGAGCTTGCTGAGCTATCAGATTTGGCTAATTGTTTTGTTACTAAGCCTGAAATAATTTATTTATTATTAGTAATATACCATTAACTAGAAAAATTTGATACAACTAAACTTACTAGGTCTATTACTAATAGGGGGTCGTTTTTGTTCTGTTGGCTTAATTTTAGCTTGCTGAGGTTGAGGTTTTTGAATATTTACAGAATTACTACTAGGTTTAACACTTGTAGTTGATTTGGCTGGCATACCGCTATCACTTTCACTACTATTTTCAGGACTGAAAATACTTTTCTTTTTAAATTTCTTTTGCGCTGGTTCTGATACAGATTTTGTGCTTTTTTCTATTGACTTCCCAGATGTCATACTCACTGAAATTTCATATGCATATATAATTGTTATATTTTTATTTTTGAATTTAATTAATTCTAAAAAAAAATTATTTCTATCGTGCTAGTATGCATATCGATTTAAATATGATGTATGAAAAGTAAATAATGTAATAACTCGTCGATACAATAACTGACCTGGAAATTTGTTTACTTTATTAACCGGTTTAGTTGGCGATGCATTTTTGTGCTGCACAGCAGCAGGAGTTGGCTTAGCAATAGGCTTCTGTTGCTTCACCACTGGAGCAACAGTAGCAGTGGCCTTTGGCTTGGCAATTGGTTTTCTCTTGGCCGGTGACTGCTTAGCCTTGCCAGGAGATTCTTCAGACTCGGAAGAGTAAACCATGGACCTGGACTTTGGGACATTTTTGTCTTTGGCCTTGGTCTCCAGGGGTGCTGGGTTTGTCTCGGTTTTCGGCTTGACATGGCGTGCGGCTGCAGCCACGGGCAACTTCTTTTTAACTCTATCGGAGTCGGAAGCCTTCTGGCTGGGCGCGGAACTGCTGGAGTTCTCCGAGTCAGAGGAGCTGGACTCACTTCCTGAACTCGAGGAACTGCTGGACGAGGAGCCGGAGCTGCTCGAGCTCGATGACTCCGAGCTTGTGTTCTGACGAAAAATCATCGTTCAATGCTTGCTTTTATCGGCGATAAACACTTAATTTACTTTGTAGCATTAGTTTTCAAAAAACTAACCTACAAAAGCTTGGAGGATACGTACTTTTCGCTTGGGAGTCATGTTTGCGCTGCTACCTCCGGCGACAGTGAACACTCGAGACTGTCATTATAACGTTGTCGGGTTTGAATTTTTTTATTTTACACATTTATGTCAAAATAATTGACTAAACACTAACATTGTTTCTTGCACAAACTATACCACATGAGCTTTAGGGTCGTTGACAAATATGAAGCTCGCACTGTATATATATGTCAAGCGCGAAAAAATCTACGGTGCTGCCATCTCTAATGGCTAATGTGTTTTTCTGCAAGTGCTAAATATGGAAAGATAGAAAGTTATAAAATATGTACCTATCATGAAATATCTAAATAATTTGTTAATGATAAACAAATTCAATTTATATAAGCAAGACAAGGTGAAAGTAAAAGGTTAAATTAAAAATAACGTTTTTTTTATTTGAAATACAAATTTATAACAAAAATTTACACTTTATTGTGTAAATTTGTAATTAAAATTTGCTGTTCTACATTTGTTGTTACTGCACATTCTACAATATTTCACATATTACAAATATGGAATAAATCATAAAATGAAAGTACAGAAGATAAACATTTGTTGACAATAATTCTTATTCTTATGAAATAATTATTTCTACCACTTTGTCAAATTTTGGTATTTTTAAATTACCTACATTAACAACAATTTAAAATTCTTTAAATTAATTAACACTGTTCTCATAAAATTATTAATAAATTTTAAATAAATTTACAATTTTTAAAATAAATAATTGTTTGGGAGATCTCATTTACTGAATCCATTAGGATTTTTGCTTTGCCAATTCCATGTGTCTGCACCTGTAAAAAATGCAAACATTTAAATAAAATTTCTTAAACAGTTAAGTTTTTCCTAAATGTAAAATTTAGTTTTAAAACTTACACATCTCGTCCATAGTTTTTACTGCAACCCAATCCAGCAATTTTTTTGCTAAGCTTGCATCTGCATAATTTGATGCGATATCACCCGGTCTTCGTTCCACAATTTTGTATGGAATTTTTTTACCGGAAGCCTTTTCAAAAGCATTTATTACATCAAGCACTGAGTAACCTTTACCACTTCCAAGATTTATTGCTTGAAAACCAAGAGGATTTTTAGTTTTTTGATATACTAAAGCTTGTAAATGACCAGATGCTAAGTCCATAATATGTATATAGTCTCTAACACCTAATTATAGAAGTTACAATAGTTAGTTTCCAGTGATATCTCATTTCCTGTAGATAAGTTTATTAGAGATATTACTTACCAGTGCCATCTGGAGTATCATAATCATTACCATAAACAGAAAGAGATTCTCTCTTTCCTACAGAAACTTGAGCAATGAATGGCATTAAATTATTTGGAATACCATTTGGGTCTTCTCCAATTTCACCTGAAGGATGGGCCCCAACTGGATTGAAATATCTTAAAGATATGACTGACCAAGTCTAAATAATAAAAGATATTACATTAAAACACATTTATTTGTAACACTTATATGATTATATTTAGGGGCAATACATTTACCTTATCTGAACAACAAAGATCTTTTAATATTTCTTCCACCATATATTTAGATTTGCCATAGGGATTTGTACAACCTCCAGTCTTCATATCTTCTGTTAATGGTAGTTTTTCAGGTACACCATATACAGTAGCGCTGCTTGAGTAAATAAATTTTTTGACATTGTTTTCTTTCATGACCTCCAAGAGGTTTACTGTTCCAGAAACATTTACTTTGTAGTATTCTAACGGTATTGTGCATGATTCACCAACAGCCTTCAAGGCAGCAAAATGTATAACACAGAAGAATTTGTGCTATATTTGAAAAAAAATAAGAAAAAATTATATCTTACATAAAAGTATTATAATTAATATGCAATAAATTTAATTACCTTTTTAAAAAGATCAGTTAGCGATTTCTTATCTGTTATATTACAATCAATAAAGTTAACTTTCTTATTTGTTAATTTTTCAACTCTCAGAATAGATTCTGGCTTTTCACTTTCTTTTCCTAAAACATTAAAAAAATAAAGTTATAAGCATAAAATTAAATTATTAAAGTTTGTAAATACTTGTTAAGGTCTACAAAATATTGTTTGATAAATTCTATATTTTAATTTTTTTACAACTACTAGTAAAGCCAAAATTCTTACCTTTGTAAGCATTGCATAGATTATCAATAACCACCACCTGAAAGTCAGCATTAAGAAGTTCCAATACACAATGAGAGCCAATATACCCAGCACCTCCCGTCACCAGAATATTTTTTGCCTCATCTGACATAATTACGGCTCTTTGAGTAATTGCCCTTTATTAACTACTTAATTTAAGGATCTACAAAATATCAGTTAGAATATTTTTACAAATTGTTAGTTGTACATGCAGACTGGATTGTTAGATAGTGCTACAATAGAAAAAGAAAATAGATAAGAAACAATAAAGTACTCTAATAGTATCTTTCTTGACTACATACGTGAATAACAGCAAAAACTTAACCAAAGGCTAGTGATTTAAAATTACAATGTAAGCTGTTGCTTAGAATAACTAATATTTATGAATGAGTACGTTACCAGGGGTGTACTAAGGAGAAAGTGGTAACAAGGAAATAGCCGCTGGACGGCGGGAGAAAGACTAACCTCACACGACGACTAGATGCTGACTGATGACTTCGTGTCGCGGCAAGGTTGATGCTGATATCGCGTATACCGTCGTGGCAGCATTACGTAAAACTTCCGCATCGGCGTTATTTGATTCGCCAACGATAAAATAAGGTACGCGCTTGTGCTCTTTACGCGCTGGCAATATTGGCATAATGATAATCTTGAGGTAGATTGGCCTTTTCAACCTCTTGCGAGAGTGCGTTGAAGCGCTTTTTTGCTGAACAACACTGTGCTCGTGCAGTCCATCTCGTTAATTTTAACAATGTTGTTGATGTATATGTAGATTTGTTTTGATGTATGTTTTGCACACGTTATCAATTTTCGTTGACGTTTATATTTCCGTCTGCTAGTGCTAGTGTGCGCTTATCGAGAGTATCGATTCTTTACGGGCAAATCGATATTTTTATCGAGGAGAATCGAGATTCGAGTTTTTGCTTTGTATTTGAAGCAGAAGGCCGATTCAACTTGAGAGCAAGCAAACGGATGCAAATTTACGTTCAAATCAAAAGTTGTAACGTGAATTAAGATTGCTCAACAACGTTTATCGCAACATATGTAATACGTAGACTTCTCTTGAATATTTTAAAAAATTGTATTTTATTTCGTTAATCAGGTATTGTGAAGTTATTTTCAAGGGTTATGTTTTTATTTTGAACAGTTGTATTGCTCTTTTATTACATTGTTTTTAGCTTCATCACATCGTTTCTTATAAATTTTTAGGCTTTGGAAAAATATCTTTGGATCTCTACAGCAAATAATATGAAAGAGAAAAAATTCCCTGGGTAACTGAGCAGGGTAGATTTTGTGTCTGTGTGTGTGTGTGTATTTTGAGCAGGGGAGCCTCCCCTTTTAAAAAAGGGGTGCAGTGTCACCCCTTTTACTCATAAAAAAGGGTGGCTGTTAAAAAGGGTTACCCAGCTGCATAAGTATTGACTACTATATTTTTTTTTCACTCAACAAAACTTATTTTTATTTTTAGATATTATTGATATTATTTTGTCTTGGTAAACACAAAGTTTAGTTTTATTAACAATTTATATTAATTAAATTTATAAATATAATTTACATCAGATACAGTTTACAGACTGGCAATATAAAAAAGAATAAGGGAGACAATTCTTTTACTATCCTGCAGGCAAAATGTAAAGGGCACACCCCTTTAGCCGAGGGATTTAGAATGAGAAGCAGGGGAACGGAGAGAGTATTGGTCTAACGGAGATGGAGATTGGGAGGCTGCGTCTCTGTCCTACCACCCTGGATGTTGCTCCGTAGCAAAGGATCAGCCAATGGCAGCTTTTGGTTGGGTAGTAGCTAACGTCAGCTTGCTTCTGCCTACAGGTCTCTGTCAGGAGGGTGCTTTAGTCATGCGGAGACCTCCACTGGCTCTGCTTCGGTCCTTTACTTGTCACATTCATCAGAAATGTCAATAGTGTTTAAAATTATATTTAGAAAAGATTAAATACATTCCCAGTACAATTAAAATCTTTTGTTGAATTTTAAAATTATTGAGTTTAAAAATGTAAGGATCTAGAAAAAAGTTTTGTGATTGGTTTTTATTTTATTATATTAATGTTAGTGCGTTTAAAATTTTATAATTATAGTTTTTTGCAACTTTTTAAGGATTACAGTTTTAGATAAATTATATTAAACATATGTATTTATCCAATGTTATTATTATTTAAATGCAAGCACTTTCTTATGTGTTTTTATATCATTTTTTTATGTATTGTAGTGAATCTAAAAGACACACCCCTTTTCACCCCTTTTTTATTTGTGATGGGGAGAGGAACCCTACATCTTTCTGTTCTAGCATTAAAATGGGTTTTTGTTTGTTGGTACAAACAATTTTACTGCTTATTAAAAGAGTTTATTGTACTTTAGCAATACATTTTTTTCTATTTTAGAATAAAATACTACTTTTGTAAATCAGAAAGGAAGATAGGGCTGTATGAAAAAGTATACACCGTTTTAGATTTCACCTCCCCCAACGTATACATAAAGCCAAAAAACTCCAGTGGGTGGAGCTTCTTTACCCTTCCATTTTGCATGCTCAGGAGTTGAAAGTTCAAGTTCCATCAGTGTCTCTGTGACTTTCAGGGGTAGTACTACTAGTATGAGACTACATTGTTATTCCATTCGTATCTCTTTCTTTTCTTTTTGGTCACTGTACTATAATTTAAATTTATTGAAAATTTGGATATTTTTTCTGAAATATTTTTAATTTTTATTTTTAAGCAAGTGCTAGTGCTGTGAAGAAAAAAACAATGCATATCTCTTCAACAATTACTCTTAAATTCAAAGGTAATAATGCTAATGTATTTCTTTTTGTAATAATATAGTTATATTAACACTTTTTTCTTTTTTTATTTTAATCTTAAAATTTTTGTAAGTGGTAACTTAACAATATTAAGATAAATTTTATAATAATTATTTATTTATACTAAAATTTGAAACTTTTCAACATTAAATATAAATAATTGAAATACGAATGACATTGAAAACAAATAATTTTTTAAACTTTGTATTTCAAAAATGAGTTTATCATAGGAAGATTTTCTTTTGAAATTTACCACAAGGTTTGTCGAGTATCTGATCGATGTCGCCACGTACCATATTCCGACACTGGCATTATTTTTTAATCCGAAGTTCTTACAATTGACTAATTTTGAAAACACATAGATTATAATCATTGAACATTTTCTTGCCTTTATCATTTATTATTGCAATTTGTCAAAATTTATAGTAAAATATAACTCCTCGCATAAAACCGATTAAAAAAACGTTCGAGTCACAACAAACCCATATAAATAAAATCGATGGTGCCCAAAGTGTAAATCGAAATTTTCAAAAGAAAATCAAGTAAAAATCTCACCCTTATCAAACGCGTAGTATAGTATCGGTGGTAGTTTGTGTACGGCCACGGTTGCAAAGCTTTGCGAAATTGCTAGCTTTGAGGCTGTTGCTTTGCCTTTCGACGAGGGGGCAGAGTCGTCGAAATCCTCAAAGGGACGATAGATTCAAGAAAGAGCGGGGGTGAAGGAAAGAGAGCGAGCCTTTTCTCGCGCACTACGTGTTTGCATTTCCATTTCCCTCGAGAATATTGTGGGCAAGCCAAAGTCCTTACTGTCAGCCGCGACCCCCAGTGTAATTTCGAAAAGCCGATTTCAATTCCGCTTTCCTTTGCCAAAGAGATATCTTTTCTTTTTTTGCTCTCTCTCTCTCTTGCTCCCTCTCTCGTGTCCGATATAGTCGCGACTAGCACGATGAATGTTATAGAAGGGCTCAAGTCGCAGGTCTCTGGAGAAGACGCAGACTTTTTTTTATCGGTTTGTTATTTTAATGGTTGTTCTATGATTTCCAAGGAATTTGGATTTTTTTTATTAGGTCGTATAAAGATAAAAAGGTATACGGAATAAAATAAATGCTCTTTAATATAATTATGCTTATTCTTCGATTAAAATATTCCAGAAATTTTTCCGAAAGACTGATATAATACAAAGTGTAAAAATATTAAAAATCTAATGTATATAAATAAATAAATAAAAGAAAATGAAAAAAAAGTATGTGCGTCTGACGTCACAAATCCGAGCCTTCGTTTCCGCTTCCGGCCTTCATGATTTTCGCCCCGTCAAGTCCATTCTTCCCGAGCCTTTTCCCCTCTCCGACCTTTCATTTTTCTGCTCTCTTGCGCGAAAAGGTCGCAAAAGCTTCTTTTGTCCCGGGATCTTTTGCCTGAAGAAATAGTCTTTTATTGAGTTCTGTTATTTGAATAATGTAAACGATTTATAGAAAAAACATTAATTAATTTTTATCATAGAAGCATAATATTTTTTACAAATAAAATACAATAAATAAAGCTTTAGCTTTTCGCAACATATAAGTATATATTTTTGCAAAACCAATCTAAAAATTTAACGATTTCCAAGATAACAAATCAGGCTACCATGAAATACCTCACTATAATAATTGATACAATCGCAAAATCACTAATCATCAATAGACAATCTATTGGCACTCGTATAAAAAAGGATCGAACAGAGTTGCAAGTACTCGGCAACTCGCACTCGGATCCTTCTTTAGTGCTCTCGCAGCATCATCGCTTCGTTATCGCCGAGAGCGAACACGTCTCTCTTTACCGAGGCAGCTCGGAAGCGAGAGGGAGAGAGGAGAGAGAGAGAGAGCGCAGGACTTACGGGAAAGGAAGTTCGACCTTTGTGTCGATGGTCCAGGCACATTGGTATTCCGGCGTCGACGACTTGCCCTCGCTTTCTTGCCTTCGCTCGCGCGCGCCGCCCCTATATCCTCTTGTCCTTCGGCGCATGACGCGCGAATAAGCAATACGCGTACGCTTCTCTCTCTCGTGTCAAAAGTGACGCGGAACAGACGTCCTGTACAGTCGCCGATGATTTTATTTATTTTTTTTTCTATTTCGCTTATTTTTAGTTTAAAAACGCATTTATGTAATCGCATAAATTTGTAAAGTAAACAAATATCAGGGTACTCGAAGGAAATTCACAGTTTCTATCGATATGGTTTTTAAATGACGACGTTCGATCGTTCTTTTTTAAACGCAGCCCAGTCAGAGCATAATCCGGAAAGATATAAATAAATTATGCCTCGTCGTAAAAAGCGGGATAAGTGAAAAACTTTACGAGAAAGCAAGAATACGCCGGGCGCGCCGGGGAATCGAAAAGATATCGACCGACGGCTCTTACGAGCGTCCCTGGAAAATCGTCCACTAAAATTCCCATGTTCCGCGTATAAGACAATGCGATGATTCGTTATTGTCTTTTTAACGACCGCTAGCTATAGTCTCTACTCTAGCGCTCCTATATTGGAAATTAAGTCGGCTCGGAGAGGAGATCGATTATTCGCATATTTATCGATATGCCGATAGAGCAAGTTTAGGCTTATTTTTCATTCGACAAAATAGTCATATCGTTGTTGCAATAAATCACAAGTCATCGTATAGCGATTACCAAAAAATGTAATTATATTCATCGAAAAAGACAAACGACCCGTACCGCTTGCCATAGAACCGCTCAATTAAAATAATTGCCCCGCTGAATATTTCAGCAGGCGAAATGACAAAAGCCCGAAACAAAGCGAATAACCCACATAGCCAGGGCGCAGGCTAATAATCTATTTACCGTATTCCCGAACTCGGGGGCGCAACTATAGACCCATCCGTCACAGCGGCATCTCCGTTGCGTATACATGGCAAACGTCAGAAGGGAAAAGCGTCGAACGGCAGGGCAAAGTTCGTTGGCTCGTGCGTGGGGGATGCATTTGCTCCCCCGAACGCTCTCTTCTCGCGCGACATGTCCGCGATATCAAGCCGAGAACCCTTTCGCTTGCGTATATATGTGCGTAATGCTGATGCTCCGGAGGGTGAAGCGGAGAAGAGCCGGCGTCACGTCGGTGATTGATCGTCGTCGCGACGCCTGCTCGTTCCAGCATCTCTACTCCTCTACCCCCCTCTTTCTTTCTCGCGTGTCCCTGGCAACCCTTTTTCGCATTTTCGTGGATCAGTCGAGCGGAATCGGCTGGGGCCGGGGAGCGATACACATTATTTTGCCGGCGGCGATTACGCGAGATCCCCTAAGGGGGGGATCGAGAGGTGTGGGAAGCTTGTGTGTGTATTAACTCGGCACTTTTTCCGTTCTCCGATAAATCTTCCAGTTTTTGGAGCCAAACTTTGTGAATTCTGTTAAATTTGAGGATTAGATAATTGTTACTTTCAAAATTTACTCCAGTGCACTGTATTAGGTCCGAGCGCAAGGGTCAAGGAGAGATTTTTTCCTCTCCTCCGCGCGGCCTTATGACTTTGCTATCTTATCCATTAAGGAGTGTTCCATTTGGCCATCGCCGCCGAGCTGTCATTTCCAACGCTGACGAGTTATACGAGCGCGACGTCATTGATATCCCTTACCACCATCCGCCTCTTTTTCTCTTCTCCCGTGTAAAAGGGGCTACAGCAAAAGATGCGACGATCTGACTTGAAGCGACTATTCCGATACTATAGCATCGCTCGTCTGCACGTATAGATTTGTATAAGTAAAAATTACTATATTGTATAGGTTTTTGGGGACAGACTCGATGTATAGAGGAATTTTACTACATGTATAATAC